>MINK01002182.1:0-21990 GCA_001735545.1 Phormia regina
ATATATCTTGCAAATAATGTGAATTGAGGTAGAAAAACTGAGAAACTTGATTATTTTATTTGTTATTATTATTGAGAAAAAATTGTTTATTAAACTAAAATATAAGTAATATTTTTATTAAAAAAAAACTATTTATATGAAATAATTCTCAAAGTAGTTTGGATGGTTTTACAAAATAAGGCCTTTGATTTTTTTATAAATAAAACAAATTGGTATAATTCCACAAAATAAATAAGTAGATACAAAAATTATTCAGTATAAATATAGAATGATCTATTTGAAGTATTTTGAAATGGTATTTTTAAAAGTACACAGAAAAAAATCAAAAGTTATAAAATAATTAAAAAATATTCTTGGCTTACAAACATAAATGTTGACATTTTTTTTATTACGTTGATTATACATTGTGATACTTAAAAATTTCTGAGTTGATTCTCCACTATTTCATTTAACCAGCTAAACTTATAAATAAAGATAAGCCACGAATTACGCGGTTTATTGGAACCAGCAGAAGTACGTGCAAATTAAGAACGTGTAAAACAAGGTTCAGAGTAAATAGAAATTTATATTTCGTGTTTGGAATTTCTATAAAGCACTATTACTATTATTTGTTTTTCAAATTGTTTAAAAAGATTTTCTATATTTCGAAAAATAGAAAACTTGGTAATGTATAAATGATGCCGATTTTTAATATCCGTTTTTATAAAACGAATAAAAAACTCGTTTCCACAATATTTACTGGGAGCAACAAATAAATGTAAAAATCAACAATAAATTTGAAATTTATTGCTTTCCATACATTTTGTCGACACGAATTTTTCGTTCATTTTATAAAAACAGGCAGTTAAATTTTAATAGAATTATTTCAATGACTTCAATTGTAATTGTTGTTGAAAAAAGTTGTAATTTGTGGGATGTTCATTTTCTATACTTCTGTTAATTTCCTTTGAAGTTCTTTTCTCAAAACTACAGCAAAAAACAGAACTGAAGAAGAGCGGAAAGTCCTGAGTTTAACATTGTTTTTTCATTGGTGGTGCAAAAGAGCTGCAGAAGTTATTTTTTAAACCCATGGTAATCATTAGTAGGATGTTCTTCATTTATACTTCTTGTTCATTGATTTCGAAGTACTTCTCTTAAAACTATGTTTTGTAAAAATTGTTAACAAAAATTGCGTTTCAGCTATATTAAAAGATAGTAAAAATGCTTCAAAATTGTTAAAATTTTAATTTTCTTAGAAATTATTAACCTTTTTTTTTCTCTAAATTTTAATTTATTTTCACTTTTTTGGAAGTATTTTCTATGAACTTTCAAAAAAATTCAAAATATCCACATTGTTTCACTTTTGAACTGTTAACATTTTATTTTTGGTAGCACTTGATTTACATTGTCATTATTTTTTAAACGCGTTATACCAAATGCGTTTTAAATAAAAATGAGTTTAAAGTAACACCGAATTATAAGAAAATCCCGTAAATATGGAATTTCGTATTTATTATTATACACTTGTATTTTGCTTCAATATTTAAATGAATTTTCTTTATTTAAAATTTTTTATTTAAAATACCTATAAAAAAACATGGAATAAACATATTTTTTTAAAGATAATGCTAAAAATTAAAACAAAATATATATACTTACTATTCCATTCTACATTTCCTGTTAAAGGACATTCTCACGGTACCTAGCTCTACGTAGCGAAATCAATAAAATAAATTCCGCAACATTAGACAGTATTGCGCTATATATCAGTACAAATTATGCGTCATATTTAATCGGTTTCATCGTATTTCACACCTCCATAACATTACAATTTGGAAAACTTGTTCTCCATTCAGGAACCATACACTGAAAACTATTAAATTAAAATCTGTTTAAAATTTTATCTAAATCAAGCAAATGATTTTTTTTTTTTTTTTTTTTTTTTTTTTNNTTTTTTTTTTTTTTTTTTTTTTGTCTTTATAATTTGACTTTCTTATATTTCACTCTTTTGCAAATTTTTGACTATTGGACTGCAATAGTGCTTTCCTCAATTAGATGAAACAAATTTCAGTCTAATAAAAAAAGCTAAGAAAAATTCGCCACTTACCATATACTAACACTAATAATTGACTTAAAGAAACATGTATACTTTTTGATGATCGATTATTCGATTTTTTGGAGAAAACGATTTTCGAATAGTTGATGTTTCGAAAAAACTTAATATTTCTCAAAAAGAAAAACCAATAAATATTATATTATTCAAGTTAAAATTAAATAAATATAATTATTAAATTATAAGAAACCTGTCGCAATTAAAATGTTTTGTAGTTGAAACTTTTTAATACATCTCAAAATAACGAATTTTTCCGAAACAGTATTTAAATATGTTTTATATAGTTGCTTTAAAAAATATGTCAGTTATTATTTATACCCTTCACCGCCATAAGGAGTATTATGTGTTTGTGCAAATATCCAACGCAGAGGAATAGAGAACAAAATTTATAAGCAAGGAATAGAGCAGGAAAATTTAAATCAAATTTAATAAAAAAAAAATAATAATAATAATGTTGTAAAAATTCTTAATAGTGGTTAGAAGTAAAAAAATTATATTTTTCTATAATCTGTAGTATATTATCAATTAAATATAAGAACAATCAAAACTCTATCATCAACCGTTTCAAAGTTTACATATGTAGTACATGTTTTTTAAAACAAAACTGAATTTTTAAAACCAGTTTTATGTTTAAATTCAAAACTTGAATCGATTACCCTTGTATACTTACACATTTATTTTGTTATGTGAAGAAAATATATTTTGAATACAGTCACAATTTGTTTAGAACTCAAATAAGAAATTATTACTATTCATTTCAAATATTATAATATCTCAAACACAATAAATCATTATTCTTTAGTTTCAATATTATGTTGCTTTAGTACTAAATTAAAAAAATTGTACAAAAAAAAAAACTAATGAGATTTTCTTTCTAACAATAAACAAATACCAAGCATAATACCAGGCAACCAATAACCAACCATGACATACCACCACTTGTGTTATGTTCTAAATGAAAAATTCCTTTTATGAATTTATTTTAAAATTGAAATTTTTTCCACTTTAAAATTAGAGAAGACTATATTAAAACAAATACTAAATATACTCCATTATACATATATAGTGCTACTATACTCTACATAACGATTAATATTTAAATTAAGAATATAAATCTTTTGTTTAGATTTTGGGTCTATAGGTATATGTATATATAAATAAAAAGAAGAAAAAAATATTTAAACAATATTCAACCCAGTTATCAATAAACAATTTATATTGTATGGATTTAGAGCGCAGCAAGTTTCTCATTCAATAAACAAGCGAGATTTTCATTAAATATTTACTTTTATTTTAAGATTTTTTTTTGTACGTATCTACTAAACATATATACATACGCCAACATACGATAAAAATTTATATACATGTATGTATGTATGTATGTATGTATGTATGTATGTATGTATGTATGTATATTATTTTTTTATTTTTTTATTTCATAATGCCTGAGTAAAATGAATCTACTAACAAAATCCCAAATAATCAACAACAACATCAACAGCAGTGGCAGTAGCAACAGCAGCAGCAAAACTTTATACCACCTTCCAAATATTTATGTACAAAACTCGTACAAGTATTAAACAAATTCCATAGAAAATTCAACATCAACAACATAAACTAAACTACGGAAATATTTTTCCATAAAGGCAATATTGACTTATCGTCTTCTTCTCCTTCATCACAGAAGTTGCAAAAATACACACCCATTACAAATACACACATAGAATTCATTCATTCTTTTTTCTCCCAAATCCCTTATTAAACTCTATAGAGAGGGGTCTACGGGCGTCAAAATTAAACAAGTTAAGTATAGAAAAAATATTTAACGAATGGTGGAAATTATAGGGACACAAAACGAAAAAGTTTCTTAAAAATAAATTGATTATCTTTTTTTTTTTATTTTTTATTTTTGCAATATTCTACTTGTATTTATTTGTTTGTATGTGTATAAAAAGGAAGTGAATGTTAGAGAAAGTTATTTAAAAATATATTAAAAAATTGTTTTAAATCTAATTTGTAAATTAACGTTAAAATAATTTGTAAAGTTATTTAAAGCAGACACAAATTATTTCAACTGTACACACAAATATGTATGATTTTTTTTTTTTTTTTTTTAATTTTAAGTTTGTAATGATTAATAAAATGAATTGAGTTGCATTACTTTATAAAGTTTAAGGTGGAATTTTAATGTGAATATTATCATGGAAATAATATGAAAAAATATATTAAAAAAGCTTTTTATTATAATAATTAAATTCTATAATAATTCTTTATAACAGATTAGTTCTAGTTCATTTAATTGCATAGCAAATTGGTTTTCAAAACCTAATTTGTATTAATTTAGTGATACGTTTTATAGTTTTAATACTTGTACGATATCAATTTTAACTTCTGTATGTACTGTAAAGAATAAGGTCCTTCTGTCTGTTGAGAGAAATACTTTAAAGAATTTTCTTAATTGTAAGTGATATGATTTCATATAGATAGGATTTTTAATAAATTTATATTTTTGGATTTGGTTAGCTGATGTAGCATCCTTATAGTTTTACAAAAACCTCTGAAAATAAAAAATTTACAAATTTTATGATTTAAAAATATTTTGTGAAACACATTTATGAATTTAATTCAGAACAAAAGGAATACAAGAGTTTTAGCTTATATTGAAAAATTTCTTCTGGGTAATAAACAGTTTAGTCTAATTAAGAATCCCACTGGACATCTTTAAATGTACTCATAAAGTGATTATGAGTAGATTAAGGTGGATCTAAAGGCAATCGGCGGCGTGATGAGAATCGCAAATCGCATAAAACTGGCGATTAAGATTTAAAATCGCATAACAGGTGTGATGTGGTTCGCAATCACAAGACAGTAGGCGATTTCAAATCGTATGCTTACACCAAAGTGAAGTTGTCTATTTTGCTTAAACATAGTTTCAAAAAAACAATAAATATGGTGTACAAATATAATTTAATATGTTTTATTTTCATTTAGGTAAATTTTCTACCAATTTTAAGTAAAAATAAGAAATTTCAAATTTAATCTATTATCTCTATTATCTTTTTGTTATTTGTTTTCTCATGTAATATCTGATCAAATTGAGAGAAGCAGAACAAGTAAAACGCGCGAACTACAGCACATGCTAAAATACTTTGGACACTTACTAACCTATGTGCTACACAGAGGTTATCAGATATATTCAAAACGAGTTTACAAAAGTTTTTAGTATCATAGATCTCCTAAAGCCTGAGTACTTTGAAGCATAAAATATGTTTATATAGTTAAGTTATAGCTAATACATATCTCAACATATTTATAATAAAATTTTAATTTTATAATAATATTTTACACACACACACAAAAATCACTTGCACCTCTCACCAAAATGATTATATCAATTACTAAAAATTATAAAAAAATACAAAACAGAAAAAAAAATTTCCAATTAATAAATTTATTAAGTCAATCAATTAAAAATGTGTATAGGAAATAAAATCGTACCAAATTTATTTTATATTTTATTTCTACTTGAATATATTCATTAAATTTTGATAATTTAAACAATTGTGTTAATTGAAAAATAGACTGTAATATTTTTTTCCATGTACACAAATATGGACTTGTCAAAGAAGATCAGCACACAGAGCTCTTTCACGACAACATCCACATGAGTTAATTAATCAGTAGATTAAGAAATGGATAAAATTTCATTTTCCTAATATATTTACAATTTTGTTGTAAATCTTGTAATGAAAAAACACATATCCCCTTGGGCCTTAGTTGTTAAACTAATGAGTGTAGAATTACTTCTACTTTATAATCCGGCATCCTGGAAAGTTGAAATTTTTTTCTGCTATTCCAGGACGTTTATTAATTATTGGGTAAGTTCTTAATCAAATAACAATAACTAAATTGACAGTTTTCTTAAAATCTTATGAATTTAATGTGAGTATTTTTTGTTCAAAGAATTCCACTCTAAGAATGTGGAAATTTTACAAACAAATAAAGTTATTCAAAAATTCTAATTTAACTTGAACAAAGAATTGTAATTTAGTTGATTTTTTCCTTTTTTGTTAGACATGCATAATATATAATTACAATACATTGCTAATATTTTAAATAAAAATTTTGAAAATTTATACATTTAAATATAATATGATAAAGATTAAAAATTAATCTAAAACCAATCTATTTCTTATTCTCATTCCTAAGTCAACAACTTTTTAATAGTCTAATAACCATTTCTAATCCACTGTATTATCATTAATTGCGTTATAATTTTTAGCAACACTGTTTCAACACACACTCTAAAGTCAATTTGCCATGCATTATATTCTATTGGTGGTTGAGCCGTTCAAAGATTTAAACCCAATATGTACTCCTCCTACACATTTTCTTATAAACCAAAGCCCTCATCAGCACGTTGCGAATTTGAAATGAAAGATTTCCTTTACTACTTCTTCTACCTCCATTACTAAACGTTTTCTTTCTTCTCCATTTTTTTGTTATTTTTTTTTTTTTTATTTGGTTTACTGTGCCACCATATTTAATTTTCAAGAGTATTGGTAGAGTTTTCCGATTTAATTTTAATTAGGTGCTATTCAATTTGTATACACATGCACACACACACACACACACACAAATATTAAACACAATACATCCGTATATTTTTTGGGTAAAAAGTTTTTTTGTTATATTTGTTTTTATGTGTAGAAAAACAATAACAAAGCAAAAGACCAAAGTAAAAATACAGAAATAAACTTTTTCAATGATATCCTAGTTTATCGTTATAAGTGTATACGTATGTGTGTTGACTACATATTTCAGGGACAAGAGCAAAGAGTTTTCGTTTAAAGGAAGAATAAATATTTTTGTGTACATTTAGATGACAAACATCTATACACACGCTTTGAAATATATGTACAATCGAACCAAAATACCTTCAACAAAATGTTGGTCATGTTGTGTCTAAAGAGTTCATTCAGTCTTACGTTCATTCATTGTAGGCTGGCAGCGTATCTGGCAGCGTATCTTATGCTGTCAGCATAAAAACAACCAAAAAGAAAAACAAAAAAATACTAGAAATTAAATAAAATCGAGGCGGTATTGGAGGGAGGAGTAAGTTGCTAAAGTAAAAGTGCCTGGCATTAATAACAATAATCACAAATTACTTATTCATAACTTTGAATTTCATAATTAATAAATAATTCTTATAATACTCGTACACATTTACAAACAATATTTATTTATACATTGAAATGTAAGTAAGTATTTGTTATTTGTTATTTTGTAACATTGTGGATAATTAAGAAACAGAATTTCCTAATAGATCATATTGTTTATTGAAAACAAATAGAAAAAAAATATACCAACAAACAAACATGAATATGAAAATCTTCAAGGAAATTAAAATACAACAAATAAAACTAAACTCTAGAAAATTAATGAAAATCTGGATTAATAAGAATTTAAATAAATTCTTAAAGGGGAGTTCTATTAAGTAATCTAAGTATTAACAAGAATAGCAGGTAATTGAAACTCGTTTTTATTTCAAAGGTAATGAAGTATAAACACAACGAAATTATTTAAATTTTCTGTAATAATTTAAAATAAAAAAAAATATATATAATTCCTTTATTATTTATGCAAGTAGAAAATTATAGGATTTAAAATAAACTTATTTAGTAAAAAAAGACTTTTGTGAAATTTAAAACATTTTTTTTTCAGCTGCTTATAGACAAACTGCATTTTTTTCCTTAAAGAAAAAAACAAAAATACATAAATAAGAAAGAAAAAAATACTCTATAAGTAATCACTCGTTTTGAAAATTATTTACATGTAGAATTTGTATTCAAAGCATATGTATCATATTTCATATTTGTCCATAAATTAGACCACAAAACAAGACCAAAGAAATAAAAAAAAAAAACAAGAAATAAAACCATACAATTTACACAAAATAAAAAAGGGATTTTTCTTTCACTCCTTTGCTTTAGAATTGTAATAGTAATAGTTCATATGAGTATGTTAAAATATATGTATTTATTTGAAATATTCCTACAATAGAAATGAACATATCGGCTTTCGCAATAACAAACGTTCCCCCTTTATTCAAAATATACCATAAATGTATTTAAATGCACATTTATGTTGAAAAGGGTTTCCATTACCTAAAATGAACAACACAAGTCATTAAGAAATTTTAAATAACCACATTTTAAAGGGGGAGTAGCAGAACATAGTAAGACTTCATTAACGTTTACATTACCAAGTAATGGGAACTCGTAATAATTAACGGTTCTTTTTTCAAGAACATTTAAACTTAAATTGTTTAGTAAATTATTAAAAGAGCAATTTATTTAGACAATTAAACTCATTTTAAGAAAATTCAATGTTGTAATAGAGTAAAAAAAAAATATTAGACGTAAAAAAGTACAAAATGTATTAATGCGATGATAATAAATATAATGAAAGTATATACTTTGACATGTATTGACATATACATACATATACATTTTCCCAAAAAAAGAAAATGTTTTAAAAATATTATCAGAAAAATCAATAGAAAAGAGTACGGGGGAGAATTTCAATCAGTTGGATTTGGTGGGGTTCTCTTCGGTTTTATCTCAGTACGGGCGCGGATCTAGCTCATGCTTTTAGGAGAGAAAAATATAATGATTTTCACAACTATTTCTTTTAAATTAATGATTTAGTACAAATTTTGCATTAAGATATTTCATTTTGGTGAGGGAAATTTCCCTTCTTCCCTTGTATAGAAAAATTGCTCCACAAAATTACCTATGTAAATATTTTGTTGATTTTTCTCCAAAACGCGTTAAAAATTTCTTTTTTTTTTTCATAATACACATTAATTGATTTACTAAACCCATTCATTAAACGATAAAATTTTGTCAAAATTTTGCAAAGTAACGAAATAATAGTAAAATAAATTAGTTTTTTAGCTTTCCTGAAAAGTTATTGAAAATTACATAGGTAATTTAGTAAGCGCAGGGTCGATTTGTTAAAGTTATGTAAAATAAATAGAAAATAATTAAAAAAAAATATTGTTGATAAATAAAAACGAATATAGAATTTTTGGAAAAAGGCCACATGTATAATAGAAACTTTTACTGCAGCTTTACAAATCAAAATTGCTTTCTGGATTAGAAAAAAATTTGTCATTTGAAATGACAGCAAGATAAAATATCGAAGGATATTCAAGACAGGAATAACTTGTGGCTGATATTCTGGCGATAACGGAAAGCAATATATTTTTTACTTTGTTAGAGTAATGTTACAATTTTTAAATCGCCTGTACGAAGAACCAAATACACAATTACTAAAATAGACTGCGTTCCAAATTTCATTAATTTATCTTAACGGTATCGGGTAGTGGTCTGAAATGTGTTCAATAAAATCAAGGTACTACATACCGAAACCATTTTGTGGTCCTACATTCAAATTAATAGAAACATGACAATATTGGCTTAAAGAAACATATTAAGTATATATTAGGAAGTCATAAAAATTGAAAAATTATAAGAGTTGGTATATTAACCCAATATCGGTGCGGCAAACTAGGAACTGGACTGATAACATGCTGAAAAACAGGTCTATCAATTCTAATTTGGGTCTGAACACTTCGAGGAAGCTCGTGACAAGAGGCATATCACAGGGATAGGTAAAATGCCCACTATTGTGAAACCTTGTTGTGAACAAAATCTTTTTTGAGCTCACGAATAGAGGAACCAAGGCAGTTGCATATACTCACAGAATCAGTTTTAACTGTTCTACTGTCATGGCTAGGAAACGCAATGCTGATAGTCGCATGCAGAAGGCATTATGTACTTTCTATTCATGAAGGAAGACATTCGGGAAAAGATGGGGTGTGAAACGGTATATTGTCGATTGGATATATACTGTGGTAATTAGACCTATTCTAACCAATGGTGCTCTTGTATGGTGGAAGGAAGTAGTCACGAAGACATATATCTCTACTCTAAATAAAGTCAGTGTCTTTCAATTACTAGTTCAATCGGTTCTATTCCCCAAGCCAGTCTGGAGACTATACTTGACATTAATTAGAAATAACACCGCCAAGAACGTACTACGGCTCAAAGTGTCGGGCGAACTCAAGCACGCCGCTTCGGTCACGGCACTATACTGAATGTAATAGTCAGATCAACTCTTATACAGTGGACTGACTATTTAATACCGAAAATGAATTTTGATAGATCTTTTTCATGATCTGGATTTTGTCAATAACATACCGCTTTCCAACCTGATAAGATTTGTTAGCAGTACGGGTTGGTTTCAAGATAGACTAATGGAAAATTAGTTTTTTGTTTAGCGAAAGGGAGAGAAGCTTCCTTCATATATCGGACATCACAATGGCCACATTAATGGCCTCCGAGTGCACTTGCAATAGCGGGCGGCAAAAGAAATTATTATTAATAAATTATAAAACTAATATTTTTAGAAACCCTAAAATACATAGACATATGTTTGAAAACTATACATAAAAACACTTTTACACAGACAGACAATAAATGCAGACGGAGACAAACATTTATGTATGAACATTTAAAACACTTCCTTGTAAAATACATTTATGAAAACATAAATTATGATCCTATATTTTTCGGATAAAAACCCATTTACATGAACCTAAAAATGGAAAAAAAATATAAACAAAACGAAAAAAGAAATTCGAAATGAAACAGACACATAACCAGCCCATTAATTTGAAACTCTGTTTCAATGAATAAAAAGAAAATAACAACGAAAAGAGAAAAACTCCTTAAAAAGTATAAGAACATTGAAAACGAATAAAATAGATGCTAAAATTATGAAAAATTGAGATATTTAAAAATAAATTAAAAAGTAACAACTTTTAAATGAATTAAGAGCTTAAATTCATTGATAAGAACTTGGAACATTTGAGTGATTATTTAAGAAATTCTTTTGTTATGTTTTATTTTATATTTTTATGTATTTTTTTTTTCTGCAGATATCTGAACTGAATAGTTGACTTAATGTAGGGTATATATTTAAAAAGTGAATTCTATTTATATATGGTCAAAGAAAAACATCATTAAGCCAAAGAATAGAAATGATGCCATCCAAGGTTGTGAAACCATTGAAACATTTATCATTTGAATGAGCCCCAAAATAAATACGCAAAAGATTTGGATACTCAGGACTTTTTAAAAACCACAGAAAATAATAAAACAAAACTGATAAAAAGAAAAGGGAACAAAGTAAATAGCAACCAACAAACTATTATTTCAAAATAACACGTTCACTTAAATTTAAAACTCTAAACATGCATTGCATTCAACTGACAAAAAGAAAAAAGAAATCTTATGAAAAATAAAAAAGAAAAAACAAGAGCAGCAGCCAAACAATAAGTTTTTTGAATAAGCTCAATGCACAATCATGCAACATCATGACATTTACATGTACAAATACACACATGAATGTCCATGTATGCAAGCATTAGAAAAAAAATTAAATATTAGACCAAAAATTGATGGTAATAGAGAAACAAACAGAAGGCAAGAATGAATGAAAGAAAATAAATAAATGACTAAAGAAGTAATAGCAACAGTCCAATATCCCTCGGGAAATAACTTAGACCTGTACTGGGGCACTAGTGGTAGTGATAGTGGTGTGGTTATATCTTTGATGGCATAACACGTTCGTTGTGACATGTGAATGCTACTCCATATGTACGTTTTGTTTTGTTTATACATTTTCCTTTATTTATTTATTTATTTATTTATTTATTTATTTGTTGTTGTTGTGGTTGTTATTCCATTTAAAGAGAGGGCTTGGTTAGAACTGGTTACTATAAACATATGAAAAAAATTCACATGTACATATATAAATGATGATGTGAATATTTTTCACTGGTACAAAAGACCAAAAACCAAACTAAAAAAAAAAAAAACGGAAAAGAAATAAAATAGAAAACATTTGCATTGAAAAAGTATCAAAATACATTTTGAATAAAAAAGAAGAAACTTTAACAGAATACAAAAATTGAAAACTTTTCAAGTGTTGTAGCAAGTATCTAAAGACGCTAACAAACAACTAACTGCACTTTAAGCAAATGAAATTTGTGAAAACTAAATTTCTACACAAATTCACACTTACACATACAGACAAACACGTATGCAAAGTTTTTTTTTTTTTTTTTTTGTGCACCCCATTTATTGACAGACGGCACCAAACATTTATTTTGTTAGTATTGCCTGGTTTGCTATTGCTTCACTGTATTCAACATCACATCCGGCGTGAAACTTAAAATCAAATTGGAAACATTTGGCCAAATCCCTTTTGGAAACTTTTAAATTCTTTACTTTTCGTATAAATTCTTAATACTTTTCTTGATTTTTTGCTATTTGAATACATGTTTGTATTTTTAGCTATTTTTTTATTTTTTATTTTCATTTCCTTTTGTGGCATAATGGATTTTATTGACACGACTAGTTGAACAAAATTGTATTTATAAAGCATTTTAGACTTTATTAGGGTTGCCAGATCCACGTTGACAAGAACCTGGACATTAGTGGTAAAAAAAACTAGACATAAAAGAAATAAGAAACTTTTTTATTAATAATTGGGATTTATTTATATTTTTTTCGATATTTTGGAAGATTGTTAACAATTTGAAAAAAAATTTCCCCTTAAAAATTTTTTGTGGAAATGACAAAAGTGGTATGGAACTTTTATAATTTTTATTTTTATAGATACACTGTTAATTGATAGTATAATGATCATTCTTAATGAACAATGTGTGCGTTCTTTTTGTTCTGGAACACCTCAATGCTTCAATATTTTAAAAGTTCACAATTTAAATATGAGAATAATTTGCTATGCTATTATTTTATAGCTTCTTTTTTGTTTTGTTTTTCTAAAGTAATGTATTTAGCTGGACAAATAATATTAAATGGAAACTGGAAAATCGTAAAAAACTGGAAAATCGATCCAAAGTCTACCTGGCAACCCTAGAAAATTGAATTTGAAACTCTTACTAGATTTTTCTGCATTTTTCCAACTAAAAAAAAATTACTCATTATGAATTGGACTTCCGTCTTTCCCACGATCCACTTAGATAGAAATTGCTTTACACACTTTGGAGTAGAATAGTTCGAAAATTGTGCTTAATTCCGGAAAAAGTGATATTAATATTTTAATGATCACGTTATATTTAGAGTATTTTAGAGTTATAAGATCTATTTTCTTTTTGTAGTTTCTTTTCGCGGACTTCACTCCCGCTAGTCGTTAAATACTTACATATTACAAGTACCCTATTTTAATCCTACTTCGCTCAGTTTCTAACTTGTATCGCATACTTCACCACAATTTTAAAAATATTTCTATTTTTCATTTTTGTCTATTTCCTTCCAAAAGTCGAGTTATATGTAAAAAAACTAAAAAGTGTATTTTATTTTATATTTATATTTTTAACAATAACTAGTTTTTATATAAGAGAATTAAAATAAAATTTTTAAGCTAAACTAGGATATGCCTATTTTCTAAGAAAAAAAACAACAAAAACAATTACTTTATACAAAATTTCAAAAAAGATATTTTCTACGAAATTCACAATTTAGTTACAATTTCACAATAAGTGAAAATACTCATTTACAAATTACATAGAGATATAAACATTAAAATGTAACATTTTCAAAAAAAAAATCTATTTTCTACCTTGAAACCTTGAAACAAAAATATAATTATATTGCAGGGATACAAAGTATCCTTCGAGACTTTGAAGATCTTTTATAAGGAAATTAGATGACCTAGAAAATGCGATGATATTATATTTTTTATTCGTTGTCATATTTAGAATATATTTTAATAATATTATTTTTTTTTTTTTTAATTCTTTTTAACTACAAGACAATTTTTCATCGTTTATTTATTGGTATCGAAAATTAAAATAATCCTCTTAAATCTAAACAAATATTTTGTATTATTTTAAACCAACACATATTAGTGGAAGAATGTCTAAAAATTTTATGAATATTGAACTAGAACACAATTTTCTTTAAACAAACTTTTAGTTAAATAAAAATTTACTTTTAAGTTTTGTTCTTATCCTCAACTCAACTTACACCATAAACACACACACACACACTCCAAAACTCCAACAAAAACAGCAATAGAGTCAAAATATAAAAAAGAAATATAGAAAATAAGAAGAAGAAAAAAATTCTATTATATTGTCCTTTTGTGGGCTTTTTCTTGTGTGAATGCCTTTGCAATGAAATGGACCAATAAATCACGGTAAATGCCAAACTACTACTGCCTTCATTTTATTTTCATATGTATTGGTATTAAAAAGAGAGAGAACAACAACATGGCTAAAAAATAAACATGAGTGCATAAGTGTTAGTAAAGAAATAAGGAAATATTAAGAAAGAAAATCAAGGTATGTATGTATGATTGTATAAGTATGTAGACTTAAAAAAAAGCTTTTAAAAAAATAGTTGTTTGTTGGTCTGGCTTTATGCCATCGTCAACACGTACTTCGATCCAGTTAAGTTTGGTTGGCTTGTTAAGAGCGTCAAAGAACAAACTTGAAAAATATTTTGTTGTATCTATTGGTTTTTATTTTATGTGGCCTGCGAATAGGGGTCTTAGCAAAAAATAAATAATAATAATAAAGTTGATATATAGATTTTCGTTTTTATGAGAATTAATTTGAATCTAGTTGTTTAAAAATATTTTAAATTTGAGCTCCAAACTACCTGAGATTTCAAATTTATTATAAACATTTTTATTATATTTTTCGTATTAGTTCCAATATCTAGTCTTTTTTAGTTAGAAGTGTGTTTGAATTTCTGTATTGCAAACCTTTTAATGTTTAATTTATTTTATTTCATTTATGTTTTTTTCATCGTTTAACATTGAACACCGATACATGTATGCCGGTTTGTAAAAGTTGTTTATGTTCATGTGAGTGTATGTTAGTAAAAACTAGTACTACTAATACACAAAAGCCAGCATCAAACATTCTAAGTATTTGCAAAACTATTCAATCTTTTCACGACTTTGATACTTTATTAAAATAAAATATAAATTTCATTCTTTTATACAACTGTCTTTAATGCTAAATAAATAATAGTAGTAGTAGTAGTAGTACTTTACAATTGAGCTCCAACTACCCAAATATTTCTATGGTCGAAATAAAAGCATAAACACTCTGGTCTACTTTAAAAGTAAGCATTTTAATATCCTTTGCTTGATATTTATGGTGCATTTAATATTATATCCCACAGTGTTGTAAGTCTAATAAAACAGCCATGTGTTTGTTATTGAGTGTTTATGGTCACAACATATTCAAAAAACATTCATGTACTTTTCTGTTTATGTATTTCGTAAGAATGCATGTATGAGAATGTGTTCATATATGTCATCACTAGTAATTTCAAGTTATTTAGATTTTTTTCTATTTAAGATATGAACTTACACTCACACATCCATATACATAAATATGTTAGGAACAAGTAAAACTATAAGATGTTTTAGAATTTCAATATAAATTTCGTGTATCTGTAGTAAAACATCTATATTATTTGGAAACATACTTTGTTGTACGAAGTTCAAAGTTTGTTGTATGTAGATTGTTGCAGTTGTAGTATGTTTAGATATTAGGCAGCAACAAAATAAAATAAATTATTCAAATAGATAAATCTATTGCCATTACTGTTGACCAATTAAAAAGTTTAAAAAAAATACTAAATAGTTAAACAATATTAATTAAACTGTACTTAGCTATGGGTATTATACTTTTATACATTCATAACTATATCCGAAAAACCCTCGATTTTTCTAACGTTTGGCATACACATATCTCACGGTGCAATTTAAATATCTTTTTTTTTTTTATTTACTTATTAACGATTTTCACTTTTCAAAATGTCAGCAGAAAAAAAAATAGAAGGGAAATATATAAATTTTAAAATAAAATATTAATTATTAACAAAACATAAAAAATAGTATGTACTTTTATCCAAGAGCAAATTGACATTGTATTTTAATAAATATATATTTAATATAATTTTATTTCAGTATTATTGTTTTAAGCAAAAAGATTAATTTGTACCCTAATATATGAAATTTACTCTGAAACTATTTTATAGTTTTATCACAAATTAATTTACTTATATTTAAAAGCAAATGAAACAAAACTCAGCTAAGTGAAACTCAGAAAATAAATTTATTTTAATTAAGGAATGTCTTTTCTAAACATCTCCTGAAGTGATAATTTATTATTTCTTTTAATTTAAAACTAATAGCAAGGTGTTTGTTTAAGAATAAAAAAGGAAGACTAGTTGAGATATTTCTATATTTCAAGGTTTTGTATTAATCCTGATTAATTTATTCATATAAATTAAATTAATAAATTACTTGTATGTTGGCTTTTAAAGGTTGACATTTATACCAAAGGATGTCCTCAAAACTCGCCTCGGTTTCATTCTGATATAAATCTGTCCTGATTTATGTAACTATATCATTACAACATAACGACCTTAGCCTTTGAAAGACAATGAGATTTTGGGTATATATGCATTTGAAACATAAAATCTTAAGGCCACAACATGTAAAATTTTTTAAACGACTTAATTTAATTTTCTATTAAAAAACATTTCAAGAGTTGCCATTTTAGCGTTTTAATTTGGGGTTTATTTTTCTGGATAAAAAAAAAACAATTTTTATCCTTATATTTTTAAAAAATGTTATTTACAGAGCTATTCTCGACCGAGTGATAAACGAATTTATTGTGATAATAAAACAAATTTTGACAAAAAGGAAAATTTTTCTATTGCAAAAAAAATATTTTTTGTATAAAATGTTGGTCAGTTGTTGTCACATTCATAAAAATACATGATAATAACTTATAACTGACAATTTTCATTAATTCGAGAATAGCACTGTTAATATAAATAACATTTTACATTTATGTTGTTAACAAAAAAATAAAAAAATACATTTTTTTATTTTTACATTTAGATTTCCTTTATTTTAATTTAATAAGGGAACAATGCTTTTTGTTGTTTACAAAAACCTGCGAACTTTTTTAATATTTTTTCAATTTGAGATAAATTGATTTTTACTTTCTTAAAAATAGTTGTTGGATAAATCTTGCTAGAAGGTACGCAAACACACCTAATATTTCCATATGTCCGTAACACCTAATTGTATTGGCGCGTTTTGGTTGCTGGACGAGATAATATTCGTAATAATCGCTTATATGTATTAAATATTTTTTAATTTTAAAAAATTTACAAAAATCGGGTTTTAAAGATTTTTTTAATGATTTTTGGGGGTGTAAAAATCGGTATATATTTTACACAGTGCATGAGAAATAATGACGAAAATACATAAAATCTGCTCTCCTGTATTCGTATATGGCCGGGCAGGAAGCTGCTTAGTGTCAAACCATTCTTGATAATATAAACCATTTTTGATAATATAATAAAATAATATATCGTCAATTTATTACAAAAAGCTCGCCACACATTTTTTTATTTATCGATATTTAGAAAATTAGAAAATTTATTTTTTTTTCCAAACATAAATAAATAAATGCCTCATCTTTTCAAATATATAAAGAAACTTTAATAAAAAAGTGAATGAATTGTACTATATTTTTGTACTGACTTTGAATATTTTTCACATCTGTACGAATTGAGATAATCTAAATATTTTTTTAATATATTATTTTGAAATATGTAGCAAATTATAGTGAATTTTTGAAAAATTTTACCCCCAAATATTTCAGAACTTATGCCCAATAAAGGAAAAAAATTCGAGGCAAAAAATAAAAAATTCAAGTTTAAATATATTTTTAACTACACAGAAAAAATTATGGCTAAAATTTTTCTCAACAAATCGTTATTTGGATTTAAATTAAATTCAAAAAAAATTATTATATTTATTTCAACTCAATATATAAAAAAAAAAACATTTTTCTGTATTTTTTAACAAATAAAGATTTAAATTTTATTANNTCGTTAATATTTTGAAAACTTAATGACATTTGAATAAATTTTGACAAGAAATAAATAAAAAGAAAATATATTTATTAAAAAAAAATTTATACAACATATTGTGGGCATTCAGGGTTAAGCTATGTTCTACATATTAATTGGTTGAAATTTAACTAAATGCCACATAGAAAATTATTCTAAGGTTTCTAAGAAGAACTTTCGGCAGTACATAAAGTTTCTTAAAATTGGTAAAACGCAGTGCGTCCTACGATTATTGATTGAAAGTTCCTCCCGTTTGAAGAAATTTTTGAGTCAAAATTCTACGAACTGTGGCTCTTCTCGATATCTTCTATTTTACAGGATACGTAAAAAATATTCAGTTATTTAGATTTAATAAATGGTTACCAATGTGTTTCTCCAATATTTCTAACGCACAGTTTGTCGGACCCACAACGTAAAGATCAGCATTCGAGGAAAGTCTTTCTGGTTTAATATAGTGATGTCCCTACGCTTTTCTACTTTAAGAACACAATATATATTTTCCGGTAAGTTTTCAGCTTATGTCTTAAGTATCTGAATATTTATTTTATTAAATAATTCTATCCAATTTATTTATTTATTTATTTAATAAATTTTTGATTCAATAAAATTACCTGTTTGGATATTTTTTAAAATCCAAACAATATTTTTTTAAACTTGTTTGAATTATTTCGATTTCCTACACAGAAAAAAGTAAAAATCGACTTCAATTACGAAATTGATTATATTAATTAATTTTGAATTGATTTTGCTCTAAACATCAAAATGATAATATTAATAAATCCATTGATTGATTTTATTGTTACAGTTTTCTCTGAAATGGACACAATGAGCTTTAATGCAAATGTACTTAAATTTATTTTATTTATATATTATTATAGACAAATCTTTAAATTTTCTTTAAAATTTGTTAAGAACCGTCAATTTATTTAAAAAATAATTTTAAACCAATTAGAAAATAAATTACATTAATAAATAATATAATTAAATTCCAATATAAACATAGTGAATAATTTTATTAAAAAATAATTAGAAATTTTTTTTTTCTGTATACTATTATATTTAATAAATAAATAATTTACGAATTAAAATTTTGTTTTTATGAATTTCGTTATAGGTCCTCTTTCAGTAAAAAAAAATTATTGACTTTATGAATTTTATTATTGAATTTGAAATTTAGTTTTTTCTATGTATAAGACATATGTTAAGTAAATAAGATTATTTTTTCTTTACCTTGCCAAGCAATTTCCAGAAATATAAAAATTTTTTAAAATCGAACTCATTCATTAGAAAAAGTTACAATTTTTTGAAACTTTTACATATTCGGAGTAGTCAAATTTGACAACCTGTAGATTACCTTGTGTTATCACAGGGTGACTATAATATGATTTTGCTGAAAATCTAAGTCCCCCTCTGCACCTCTTCCAAACATTTTAATTTAATCCGAGTTGTAGTTTTTGAGACACAGATTTATTACCAACAAATTTGTGTTTGACCCCTCTATGCAACTTAAGATAACGTAACGAAAAAATTTCCTATAAATTAAAATTTATAAAAAATATTTCAGGTTTCATTCATGATGATTTCCTTCCAGTATGGTACAGTGGTTCAAAATCGAATTTGAAAATAAACTGTTTGGTTTTACGTAAAGTTTTACATATGCGTAGCAGAGGATTATACAAATTGATGATTAGAACTAGAAACTCACATACCTCACAGGAATGGATCTATGAGGGCTCAAATTAGGTTATCACTGATATTTGACAATACAAATATGATAATTCCAAAGTTCATATTTGTTTTATGTCCGATTAGAATAAACTTAAAACACATAAAGGTTTCTCCAAATGTATTATTATCAGTGTTAACATGTATCATTAACAATGGAATTTTAGATAAAATTTAAAACTTAAACATTTTTATATAAAATAGTTCGAACTTAATATGGGATTGATTTCGAAATTTATATTAACTACGCCAACTTTCTCCTTTAAAAGGATTTCTTTAAAAGATTGCTAATTATATGGTATTTTATCATGAAACAATCAATATACAAGTTAGTTTGTAAAATCTTGAACACAAAAACTTCTGCTAACAAATTCTATTGTTCTTAAGACTATACATTAATCTACAATATAAAACAATATTATAAATATAAAAACAAATTCATAAGCTATAAGGAAATTCTAACGTTTGTGTGCGTAAATATAATAGAATTGTTTTTGTCCCTTAAG
Organism: Phormia regina; assembly: GCA_001735545.1. NCBI lineage: Eukaryota > Metazoa > Arthropoda > Insecta > Diptera > Calliphoridae > Phormia > Phormia regina. The sequence goes on from MINK01002182.1 coordinate 20,370, forward strand.
AGTATTTAGTAATTTAATCTTCAATACTTAAAACAAGCTTTGTTTTGAGTGAGTGAGTGAGTGAGTGAACACACACACGTGTTCATATAAACAAATGCATACTTTCATTTTACGAAATATTTAATTTTAATGTCATTTTAATACATTAATTAAAAATTTTATTTTATTATACCATAAACCTAAACATTGGTTGTTGATGTTTGTTTCCATTGTTGACGTTACAAAATAAAATGAAATATATATACACACACACACATACACACTCATTCAGACTTATAGAAGTATAATAGAAAATTAAATTTATATAGGATTATCTAGCCATGCATACATCCGTAATATTTACAAATACTAACATATGTATACAATTATAAATATATAAAATCTTTACTTACTTCTCTCTCATATATCATTTGATGACCATCATATGTTTCTTGCCAAAATCAAAATCTAGGAAACAAAAAATAAGGAAAATTTAAAGGAATTAAAATATTTAGAATGTGAAGATAGCTATATATATAGAGATATGAATGGCCTAATAGTTTAGGTATAAAATTGAACTACAAAAAAGAGAAACTCATCACTTAAGCCTCTTTGCGTAGATTAATTTAAAGACAATGAGGTGTTATATTCTAATTTCCCAATAACATTATGTCTGCTCGTAAGCCATATAAAACAAAATAGCAATAGTAACAACAGCAGCAGGATACAACAACAAATGCGCAACAAAGCGTGTAATTGTTTTGACTGGCAAAACATGTTGACCGAAAATCCATGCAACATCCTGACATTCAAATTCTTACAAACACATGCACAATATCATTTTGTTTCTACATTAATAAAGTTTATTTGAATGTGCATATGTGTTTGCTTACAAATACAAACAGATATGTAAAATATTTGTAAATAACATCTTATTGCCCCAGCTATGGTGAACTAAGTAATATATTTGTCTCCATCCCTCTCTCTCTTATTTAAAGCAACACATATTCACACTTAGTATACATATACAAATTTATACCTACAAACAAATTTAGGTACCAACTATAAGAAATAATTGGATCTTGATATTTTGCTCAGGTATATACATACAGTGTTTGACAATACAATCGAACAAAATTCAAAATAAATTTACAATAATTTTTTTTTTTTTTGGAGTACATAATGTGTCATTTATTTAAATAAACAAAAATTAAGAACATAACTTATTAAATTCTAATAATGCAAAACAAAATTAAAATTATACATAAATATGTTACTGACAAAACAATGGAAACTTAGGTATTATCTTAACAAATATGATCTGAAGTTTTGAATAAGTCAGTATTTTGTTGGGTATCCTTTGTTTTTAAGTACTGCTTCCAATAGATTTTCTATGGAATTGAGATCTAGTGATTGGGCAGGCCGTACCTCATTGGATTGTAACCACTCGGTTACAACCCTAGACGTGGGTTTGGGGTCCTTATCGTGTAGGAATCTCCAAACTAGCGGCATATTTTCCTCAGCGTATTAATACATTACATCGTTTAAAATTGTTCTGTATCCTATACCAGTCATAGTATCTTATATTGCCACCACCAAACTTAACTGTCTTGTTAGTATATTTTGGGTCCAATCTCTTTCC
>MINK01002192.1:0-26993 GCA_001735545.1 Phormia regina
GAACGAACAAAAATTCCTAAATACTTGTATAGATTATTTTTCATATAGATAGTCAAACATACATATAAATGCTACTACTAAAGCAATAAGTATGTTTATGGTGTGAAGGCAACATTACCAACAAACCAACATCGTCATTATAATCATAATTATCAATAGCAACAACATTAGAGCAGCAACAGCAACAGCAGCCGAAGCATCATCATTATAGTTTTAGCATCAAATAGACATTTGGGTTTTTACTCTGCATGCCACCAAATACAAAATGTTTGAAAAGCTTAAACAACTTGTTGGATGTTTTGATTTTGGAATCGAAGAAAACAAAAATCTTTAACAAAAATCTTCTTAATTATTTACATAATTTCTCACCTTTATGGCGTATGTAAATTTGAATTTAATTTTTTTTTTGTCATAGTTTGTGTTTTTATTATTATTTTTTGTTGTTATTTCTTTTTATTATATTTTATTTTCGAATTCAAAACTATTAAAACCCTGTTTTATTCCCACTCACACGCCCTTTTATACGCTTTTCAATTTAAAAGTTTTGGAAAAAACGCATACACACACACACACATCCAAATAAAATGCACTTAAATTTTAAGTTAGACTTGGAATGAAGTTACAGTGCTGGAAAGAAAATAGGAATTATAATAGATCTAAAAATAAAATTTTAAATAAATAAATTCTAAGTCAATCTTCGTATTTTATTTAGTTTTAATTTTGACGTCTTTAGTGGTAAATCGGGGGATAATTTAAAGTCGCTAGTAGTACCCAAATTTGCTTTAACTTTAAGTCCTTATTTAGTCCCTTAAATCGTAAGTAAGTTTAAATCATTTATTTACTCCTAAATTGGATCTTATTCTAGCATTTTATTCAGATGCAAAGAGAACGTAATTGTAAGTCCTTATTTTAGGGGAAATGTTCTTTAATCGTAGATATTTATTTATTCTCTTGCTTTCTGATATTCTTGGCTGAATCTAAAACCTTTATTAAGTCCTAAACTATACCTAATTCTAGCAGTTTATTTAGTTCTAAACTAGACTTAACTTTTGTTAAGGTCTATAAAATATAATTAATCGTAGGCCCTTAATTTAAAACTTTTTTGTAATTATGACTTAATCTAAAGCTTTTATTTAACCCCAAGTTATACTTGGAATTAGCGCTTTATTTAGTCCCAAATTGTATCTAGTACGAGCGCTTTATGTAGTCTCAAACTTAATTCTAGGAAAGTTTTATATAATTAAAGATATTATTTTACCTATATTTGTGTGTAAATTTAAGGTCTTAATATAGTCCAATATTTTATATAATATTAAGTGTTTACTTCGTGGGTCATTTTAGTGTTAAAATTGACTTAAAGTCGTTATTAAGTCTCTAATTACCTTATTTCCTAAGACAACCTAAAATTTTATTTACTCTCACATTATACTTAATGCTAGTGATTTATTAAGACTTAAACTGCACTTAATAATGAGGACTAATAATAAGGGTCCTATTAGTTTATAAGTATCTTAAATTTACTTTGATTTAAAGTTTTTATTAAGTCTCTAATTACCTAAATTCTTAAGTCAATCGAAAAATTCCTTTACTCTGAAATTATACCTAGTAATTGATTACGACTTAAACTGGACTTAATAAGGGGGACTTAATTAGGAACTTTATTAATTTGTAAACATCTTAAATTAACATTAACTTAAAGTCTTTATTAAGGCTGTAACTATTGCAATTCTTAAGTTAATCGAAAATTTTCTTTACTCTCCTAATATAACCTAAACCTAGTTATTGATTACGACTTAAACAGGACTTAATAGTGGGGACATAATTGTAGGTATTTAAAGACATTTTAAATAGTTATTTTTGTTGTAATAGATCAATATAAGGCCTTCATTTAGTTAAAATTGAACATAATCATAGTTTTCCTATAGTCCAAATCTTAATATAATACTAAATTCAAATATTTATTTAGTATAATAAAATAAGCGTGAGACATAATATTTCAAAACAACTTTAATAGTAGGTCTTTATTTTGATCCTAATTACCTATAAACATAAATCAATCTAAGACAATTATTTTTTATAATTTAGTCCCAAACTGAGCATAATCTTAGAACTTTATTTTGTATCTTGAATTGAAGGTCATTATTTAGTCCTCAATTCACTGTAATCATGAGACAATCTAAGACTTTTATTTGGCTCCCAAATTTAATCTATATTAATACCGAAATATATCTAAATCGAAAGTTTTAAAAAAGTCCCAATTCTATTTCTTTTTCCTAGTACTAAAGTAATCTGAATAGTAGAACTTTATTTTCCTTAAAATATAACCAAGTGTTTCATAATCTCTAACAGCGACTGTTTAAGTTAAAATTTTTCGTCTAAATCTTAACTAATATGCAACATTCAAACGCCCAGGAGGGGGGGATTCTACTTAACATATTATTTTGTTATTTTGTATCAATAATTTATAGCATTTTAATGAGCATGTTCGTTCAAAAACAACATTTCAAATAATTTTCTCAAACAAAATAACTAAAAGAAAATGTAAAAGAATGGAAAAAAAAATTTCTCTCTCTCTCTCTCTTGTCTTTCTCGAAAATTAACATCTCTAATTTTGTGTCGATCATAAATCTGTTAAATGCGGCCGACTAAGGCTAAATAAATTGTTGTTAATGTGTTGACTGACTGATCGATAGATAGTCATTCCACTCAGTCACTCAGTCAGTTAGTCAGTTTATTAGATGGTTAAAGAAAAGTTTAGACTAACCGCTGAGTGTTTGTGTTATTGTTTTTAATTTTGTCTCATTATTATGAGCTTGTTTTAAGGCTTGCAAACGCCTTGTTGATGATGATGATGATCTTTTTTAATGACCATAACTGTGTTTTATTTCTCTTTGTATTTTTTTTTTTTATTTTATTTTCTTTAGCATTTTTAATTATGAAAAGAAAACATTTGTGTTAAAAAAAAAAAAAACATTTATTGGTTTAGAAATTAATAACATAAAGCGGCAGTAAATAAGTTCAAGCCAATAGAGTAGTTAATGCCAAACATATTAAAGATGGTTTGAAAATCAAAATATTAAATAAAAAAATATTTAAAAAAAAAAAATATTAAAATAAAAAATGAAAAGAGTTTAGAAATGTTTGTTTTTGAGAAAAAATAAAAAAATAAATAAAAACATAATTCATCAAATCATATATTTATTTATGATGAAATTTGTTTTTTATTTTTCAATATTTTTAAACATAATCTTCAACTCCTACCTTCGTATTAAAAATTATTGATCCTCAAGAAAAAAAAGAGAACATCATTAATTTTTAATGTTTTGTGGTTGTTTAGGAATTCTTGGAATTTAATTATAATTCACTTTTATTTTATTTCTTTAATTCTATAGGGAGTAGCTGAGATTAAGGTGAATTCTTGTTAACCCATTTTATTTAAACAGCTAAAACAAATTAATCATTTATTTTCCAGCCAGTTAAAGTGTTGCTTTATTTAAAGAAAATTTTGCGTTAAAATAAATTAATGTAAAATTTAACTCAAAGAAAACTACAATTGAAGCTAAAAATTATATTCAAACAAATGCAAATAATGATGAAATTTACTTCTAATCATGATAAATATGAGCTATAAATGGATTCGTGTTTGATGCTATAAAATAGCCAAGTAAATATTTTGAATCAGAGTTAAAATCGGACTTTTAAAATGCCTATAATTAAAAACAAAATTGAGCTGTAGAAATAATGACATTTTGATATTTTAAATTTGGCAAAAATAGATCGTATACAGATCAGATAAATGTTTCTAGAATTAGATTACAATATCTTTTAAGAAAGAAGCTAAAATTAGTCTGCGAAAACATTCGCCATTTAAATTGAATGATGGACAATAAAAAGACTTAGATCTTAGTAAAAGTAAGATTAAATAAAGACCTAATTGATCACAATAAAGATCGGTGGCATAAACTGGTAGACGATTGATTCCCTTCTGAAGTTATAGCTGTATTATGAAATTTTCCATGATTCAGGTTGATCATGAAGGAATGAAGAGTTTTAATTAAAACTTAAATAGCACTATTACAAGGCCCGCGATTTAAAATCATCGAAATTCAATATTTTATTAAAAAAAAAGGTTTATAATACTTAAGATAAAGTTCCACTGTATAAATGTTTTTATATTCGTCCAAAATTAATCAGAATAAAGATCGGTGATACTATTTGAGGGCCTATTTATATATTATTTAGATATTTTTTAAGAGAAAAATTTATTTTAAAACAGAGCTACGCAAAATGGCGCACATGTGAATATGCTCTCTTAGTTTTTCTTACTGATTAGATCAAGAAAATCACGAAGTAAAGTGTTCGGTCATAGGATTTTTTGACCTACAATTGAGGTTCCTACAAGGCCCTCGATTAAAGCTAAAATTTACTTATCAAGGGTTAACATCGGGATATCGTTTACACACAGCAATTGTTCTTGCCGCAATTCTGAGTTTATAGGAGAGAGAGGAGAAGAGAATACTAAACTTTTACAATCTCTTTACCTCTCTCGTCAACAATGTCAGAATTGCGGCCAGAAAAATTGCTGTTTGTGAACCCTGACTAAGTACAGACCTATGATTAAAGTCAAAATTGGATTAAGATATCACTAATTGTATATAAAATTGGACCAATACAAAATTTAACATTAAACTACATATATGCAGATCTATGTTTGAGGTTTAAATTGATGTTTGTAAAGTTCAATAGAAGAAATTAAGTAGAAAAGGGTCCATAAAAAGTACTTGCTATTGAAACTAAAATTATGATACATAAAAGTCCTTTGATTAAATTTAAAATCACACTTAAAAATGCCCGCGATCATGGGTGAAATTAGATTAAATATAATAGACCTAAAATTAAAATTTAAATTGTATTATATTTAGGTCAAAACAGGGCGAAATGAAATAGTTGGCAACAGTTCTAAAAACAACAAAACGACATATTCATTAATATTTTATTAGAAAGAGCTTTACAGGTTGGTAATTGTTATTAATTAAATTTGATTGTTCAAAATAGTAAAAAAAAAAATAATCAGCTGATTAAGTGACTTCACCAGTTTGTATTCACCTAGGGTTAACATATTCCAGTTACTTATTTCTTTGAACAAATTTTCAGTTAAACAGCTTTTCTTACAAAAATGTTCTTTCTTCTTACAATTAAAAAATCTGTTCTTTGTTCTCTTAAATGATTTAAACAATTCAATTTTTTGTTTTTTACCAATTTTTATCACTTTAGTGCAAGTGTTCCCAATACATAGCACTCACTAACTTTTGAAACTCTCTCCCCCCCCGCTACGAATAAAAAAGCAAAATGTAGTCTATAAATCACCAACCACTAAATGACCATCAAACCTTTTGACGTAATAAAAAGATTTCGATTTGTTGATTATTTTAATGTGTTTTGTTTTGTTGTACAATTTAAACAGCCATAAATCGAGCCAGTTTGACAAGCGGCTTCTTGTTGAACGGTGACAATAACAACTGTTTTTATTGACAGATGCAAAAATACTTAATTCACTGCTAAAATAACACAAGTCAAGCAGAAGACATAAAATAATGTTTCTGAAAGGAAATTAAAAACGTATTTTAAATGAAACTTAAGCTGTATATCTTTGTTTGTTTGTATATGTGTGTATATGTTTTTAATGTTATATTAAAGTAATTAAATTTTTGTTTATAATCAATATATTAGATTTACAATATTTTTTTTTTTTATTTTTTAGCAGAAATCTGGTGCCAAGCCAACAAATTTGTTAAAGTAGTAAAATACCATAATAAACAACAGTAATAATAACAAAATTAATAACCATTAAAATGAAAAGTAATAATAATAATTTTAAGTTTTATATTATTGCGGTTACCCACACACTAACACACACACATACACACAAATAGAACCATAGATAGATTTTAGATAATAAAAATCGAAAAAAAAAAAAAATAAAATAAAATCTAACACTTTTAAGGCGCCTGACAATACAACAAGTACTTGAAATCAAAATATTAATAATAAACATATTTAATGATCTTCCTAGTCAAATACTTATATGTATATATTTTTTTTGTCTAACTATTTGTATTGTATTGTTTTTAATTTTATTTAATCCATTAGATTGTTTTGAAAACGATTTATTTTGTTTTAAGTAGTTTATAATCAATCTTAAGCGGAATTCTTTCTTTATTTAGCTTAAAATTTTGATTTATTTATAGCCTCATAAACTAAGTATTTGATTATAACACTTTTTTTTTCTTTTCATTATATATTTTGCTTTATTGTTTTTAATAATGTTAGAAACAAAAATAATGAAATCAGTTTAAATAACACCCACCTTTAAGCGTTTGTTAACTATAAAAATAAATTATATAGACAGATATTTATGTAGATAGATTTGCTTTATTTGATAATACTATTCAATGGTTTGTTATGACAGTAATAAATTTATTTTATATATATATATATTTTTTTTGTATTGTTTTTTTTTGTTTGTGTTGTATTAATTAATAACAAGAAGAAACAATATTATTTATTTCGAATTTATTCTTTTCTATTTTTAATTTGAGTTTTTAAAAGCTAAATTTAAACTATTATTTATTATAAAATTTATGTTTATTTTTAAATAAAATATGATTTAAGACTTTTTAAAATATGCAAAAGAAAAATACATAGATTTTTATGTTAAAATAATATATATTATAATGCAAACAGTATGTTAAGAAAGTAATCACACAGAGTTTGTTTTTAATTATTTATTAAAAAACAATTAAAAGTAGTAAATAATAATAATGAGCTAAAAGGAATTCAGAAAAACTTTATAAAAAATAAAAACTATTCCAATTACTATTTTAATTGTATTAGTTATTCAAAATATAAATGTTAATAAAACAATTTATTGGCTTTCAGTATTTTTTTTGTTTATACCAATTAATATTAATTATATATAAATGAAAATAAAAGATAATTTGAATAATTGAAAATGAAATTTATTTCTTAAGTTAAATTTCAATTAATAAAATAATTGAATATGTATTATTTGTAATTGAAATTAGATTTTAGCTACTTTTTTTAAATTTATTTAATTAGAAAAATACAAAATAAAAAATGTCTCTGGCTCCGGACGTTCTTAGGCATTACCGATAAACAGTTTTAATAAGTACTTAGTCTCTAATTCACTTTCTATCAATTAACATTAGTTCTCTCTACACAGAAAAAAATATTACCATATATTTTTCAATCCCTTTTTCAATGTAAATGTCAATCACTAAATTCTGCCTTGTCTTTTTTAAACCCTTGACCACAGGTGTAAAGGGTTTATATAATTTTGTCATTCCATTCATAATTTCTACAATATTCATCTAAGACCTTAAAAAGTATATATTTCTGGATCTTTATTGATAGCAGAGTCGATATAAAGATGTCCTTTTTATTGGATATATATGTTTTATATATCAAAATACCATGTAAGAACATTAATAAAACAAAGCAAAATCGGTTAATTAATGACAGAGATATCGGCAGAAAACTGAAGATACTCCCAAAAATCGTATTTATCGTATAGCTTTTCTAGGCTACTATACAAGCTAGCGAATTCGTTTTTACATGTAAAATTAAAATCAAAACCGGCTCAACTAAATCCTTTTTTAATGTCATTTTAATAACTGAAATAAAGGTCTATAGAGATCTTTAGGCTTTAAGTCTAATTTTCAAAAGTAAGGAATTTTTTTTCTATTTTTTTTTTTATAAAAGGATCTTTCAAAAATAAAATGTAATAATTAATTTTTAACCAGCAGTATTTTATATTATTTCTATTAGTAGTTAGTGTAACTAGAGATTTATTTTTGTTCCTTTTTAATGAGATGTAGTATTTTATTTTTTATTAGCATTATTATATATGAATTCATCAACCAAAATAAATTTTTTTTGTTAAATATTAATATTGCCAACATGCTGTGAAAATATGGAAATTATAAAATCAATATAGAATTTATTTGCCAGGCGCAAAGCAAAAAAAAAAAAAAGACAGTTAATAATAACAGAGCAGAGAAGAAAGGGGCAGGCGACGTCAAGTCAGCTAAAAATTGAAACTTTTAAATGGCTAAACTCGTAAGTACTCGAAAAAGTCGTAAATCACAAAAAAAAAAAAGTTTAAAATATTTTACGGTTTCATATGAAGTAAATATGTAAATTTTTTTAATTTAAAACGTTTTTTTTTTTTGTTAATAAATATATAGCTGCCACTTGAACTACAAACACATTAAGATATAATATTTTATTTATATTAAGTCATATTAATGACTTGAATATCTACTTGTAGTAAATATATTTAAGTATTTAAATGAGTATTTCATTTGAAAGCTTTTTTAGATCCCGGAATCACGAATTTATTATTATTATTGTTATTAATATTATTATAATTTAAATTTTAATTTATAACTAACTTTTGTAGCTTTAACTAACTAAGTATTTATTTATTGATAATTTAATAAATCTTTTAAAAAATGTTTTTTTTAATCTTTAAAGAATTTTTAAATTTTATTCATTTTAATTATTTCTTTAAAAAAAGTTATGGCCTCATCCTAATAATAACAATAATGACAATAATAATGAAATTAAAAAAATATATAATAATAATGAGCAGGGTGCGGAAAAAAATATAAAAACGGAAATTCCATGGATTATTGGCTAAACAAAATATTTATTTATAAAACATTTTGATGTCGAGAACTACTACCTGTTTTGGATTTTGGCATTTTGGTATTTGTCTGAAAAAAGAAAAAAAATATGTATTTTAGATGCGAGTTTTTGTTATGCAAATTTTCCTCATTTGTTGTCATATCATTTTGTATTTCTATGTCAAATAACTATTGACCATTAAAACGTGAATTTTGTTGACATTTTTTTCGTTTTTTTTTTTCAAATGTAGACAAATTAATTAACACATCAATGTGACAGGTTCGTTTGTAAAAATAAATACATTCATTTGATTATCATTTTTAAAGAGAGAGCTAGAGAAGAGAGAGAGAGGAAAAGACCATAAATTTAACAATAAATAAATAAAATGGAACCTTATGGCGCCAGATTATTATACATTTAGATACATTTATTTATAAATATGAAATTTTATTTTAACTTGTTTCATTTAATATAATAAATGTTGACGATTTTTTTTTTTTTTTTTTGGAATTAATGTTATATATTAACACAAAAATTAAACAGCAAAAGTTATAAATCTTTAATAAATTTTATATGGAATTATATAATAACACAAATATTATTAATTATTAGTGCACACTTTTGCCCCCAAAAAAAGTGCAATCTTGTGGCAGGGCAACATTTCACAAATAATGATTTTTTTTTAAAAAGTAAACTTTACATTAAATGTTGTTTAGTCAATTCGGACACACGGTATTCACAAGTACTAATGCTCTAATCCACTTTTTCCAATTGACTCTAGTTCTTGTCATTAATAACGATTTGTAGAATTAAGAAGGTTGCACTATATATTGAGGCATATTTCCAAAACTACTTGTCTGATTTTATTCAAATTAATACCGAAAAATTCTAATTAAAATGATCTTTAAGTCTTTCTTATATTACTTTTAAATACGGCTAACAGTTTTAGAGATATTAAGCCTATTTTCTGAAAAAAAAAAAAAAATACAAATTTGGGATTTTATTTTTTTTTTTTTTAAAAAAAAAAAAAAAAAAAAAAAATCATAAAAATTTTTAAATATCAAAAATTCAAAGTTTTATTCTATGACTTGATTTTAATGAAATGGATATTATGATTAATGAAAAAGATTTGAATTTTTCTGATTTTCGCAATTTTATATAAAATTTCATTTTTAATACGAATCGGACAAGTATTTTCCGAGATAGACTTTAAAATATAATGCAAACTTCTTAATTTTACAAACCAATCGCGAGAACTAGAGTCAATTCGAGGAAAGCGGATTAGACGCTTAGTACTTATGAATACCGTGTATTCGAATTGACTGAATAACAGTTCGTTCTCTTTTGCCCCCAAAAAAGTGCAATTGTATGATTACCGTTTCATTTCAAAAATAATGCGCTTTCGCTCAAACAGAATAAAAAGCTCTTGATAAAACATCTTAAAGCTTTTTTCTAAGTATTTAGTGATTATTTACTTTTCTTACCAAGTGTTTAAAAGGCTATAAATTTCACTCCTTAGTACAGGAAACTGTTATTGTTAATATGTCAGGCGGTCTTTTATTCCTTTTTGTTTTCTCATATCTGGTGAAAGTGTTCAATTACCAAAAAGACCTTGTTCTTGTTGGACGTAATCAAAAAGAAAAAAATTCATTCGGCATGCAACATGACAAAAGAACAGGACAATCAGCTGCAAAAAAGTCCTGATAACAAAACAACATGATGACAAAAAAAGAAGAAAAATGAAATGAAATGAAAAGAATAAAAAGGAAAGGAGCTGAAAAACAGCACTGACTCTGACACTCAAAAGCAATTTACCAAATGTTGTGCGATAATTAGGGTCTTTTCCAAAAAAATATAACAACAACTTACACACGCTCACTCACTCAACAAAATTTTAAGAAGAAAAACGTAATTGACAATTTACGAGCGTAACGACCAACAACAACCTACAATCAGGCCAACTTAAAGGTTGGTCTAATACAATAATAACAAATACAACAACAAAAATATTCAAAGAAATAAAAAGAAAAAAGGAATCACTCTATACAAAAGTATTTAGGGCTCCAGTCAATTTTTAGGCACTTTGGCCTTCTCACGTCTTTGCTAAATGAATGAAAAGGTAATTGTGGCCAAAAATTGTCTTAAATAAGTGTGTAATTCTTGGTCTTAAACTAGTAATATTTGAAAAAAAAAAAGATCACAAAATAAAGTAAAGCAGAAAACTAAAATGATTTCGTGGTAATAATTTTTTGTTGTTGTTGCTATTGTTGCATGTATGTATATGTATGTATGTCTTTCGTAATTTGTTAAGATTTCTTCCTCCTGTTTTCATTGATCTTTGGCGCAAATAATATCTTCAACTAAAATGTTATCAAAAGGTGTGTTTTTCTTTCGATTGCCATCATCTTTTTCTTTTAAAAGCCATCAATGATTTGTTAATGATTTATCGCCTTAACCAAGAAACGAAACAGAAAGAAGGTACAAAACTCTGTCATTTCATTGATAAACAGTCAAGATAAAACGGCAGTTGTTGTTATGATGATGACGATGATCATGATCATGACGTTGTTAATGATAGAAATTAAACAAAAACCAAGTGCGCTTAGAAAGAAATATAATAAAAAAGAAACGAAATTTTTATAAAATGCAAAGACCGCCTATGAAAGACTAACTGACATCTTAACTACCGTTTAACGACTGATGAAAAGTGTCAACAATTTGTCAAATTGTTAGATTTATACGTTTCTTAAATGACACACAAATACACACACAGACCACCATCACCATTACCATTACTATCATCATCATCATCATCGTTACTTTTTAACAATTTTTAAGTGTCGACATAATTATTGATGTTTAGAAATTTATCATTCACATTCAGTTGTTATTTATTCATTCACTCATTCATTTGCTCATTAAAAATACAGCAAAAGATACTTGTAGTTCATACAACTCAAACCAATACAACAACTAACAACCAAATAACTACTAACCACACCACAGCAAACCATTCAACCATCCATCCAGCCATTCATCCATCCATCAGTAGTCAGTCCATCACATCGTTGTCTTTTAGTTTCCATTTAATTGTGTTGAAAGTATTTCAACTTATAATGTTTACTGTATTGTTGTTGTTGTTGTTGTTGAGTATCTTGTGGAATGTTTCTGCTTGTTTTGGTGGGCGATTTGAAGTTAGAAAAAAAATAAGGTAGTAAATATAAACTCACACGAGTACTTACTTACTTACTCGTAGTAAATTTGTCTAACGTGTAGTAATTATTTCTATTTTTATTTAAAGACTTTTAAGCAATTAAAGGAAATATGCCATGAACATGCTATAAATACTTATGTATTACTTCTGCGTTTAATCATGATGGGAAACTTGTTTAAATAACAATTAGAAAGAAAAAAAAATGATCTTGAGCTACAATAAGAGTTCAAGTTATAATTAAGTTTAGGAATTGATATATGACACTTAATACTATAAATAAATAATTTATTTTTAAAATAGTTTAAGAGTTTTAAATAAATATTATAAAAATGTTTTAATAATGCAATTAGGTTGTCTAAATAAAATCAACCATATGATCATAATATGGAGACTATAAATGCAGTAGTGAACGATCAATTTAAGATATATAAATAATGTATGATATTTTTTATAGTTTTTTTTTTTTATAAACTATTTGATATTTTATTTGACGCTATAAGAAAAAATTCATATAACTTTTTTGAATAATTATAGATTAAAAAGTTATAGCCGTTACAACCGATTTTATATTCCTTCGGAGGTTGTCCTATATTAATCTTTATTTATTTGTGGATCAATATTTGATCTACAGAGGGTATTCAAACATATTAAAGAGATTTTCGAAAATGCCTATAGTCAATTATTTACCGATCTTGAATTTTTCTACATGAATTTATTCCCACCTACCTTTTATGTGTTGAATTTCATTTGAATATTGTTTTGCACCAAACTTTATCAAGAAAATGTTGATGGACATACCGTCAGTCGGACGGATATCATTAAATCGAAATCGGATGGACATTAACAGTGGTATAGGATATAAAACTCTATACAATTCTATTTTAAAACCACAATTGTTTAATCAATTTACAATATTTTAACTTAAAACAAATGCCTATTTAAAAGTTTAATTAAAAAATAATATAATTTTATTTACTCTGTGGCCGCAAAATCCTTTTAAAATTAAACTTCGGTTTTATTTTGTGTTATGAGTATATAATTCCATAAATAAATATTCCTAACCTCAATTTATTTTTTTATAATCTAAAAGAACCCAACCAAAGAATTTCAAGGTTAAAAACGCATCTAAATAAAACATTTAAATCATTTACCATAATTGTCTTTTAGTTTCGTTTAAGTTCAGTTCTGGTTCAGTTTTAGTTTCGTTTTAGTTCAGTTTTAGTTTCGTTCTAGTTCAGTTCTAAATCAGCTCAGTTCAGATTTAGTTTCGTTATAATTCAGTTCTACTTTAGTTTTAGTTCAGTTCTAAATCAGCTCTAAGTCAATTCTAGTTCAGTTCTTTAAGTCCAGTTCTGGTTCAGTTTTAGTTTCGTTCTAGTTCAGTTCTAAATCAGTTCTAAGTCAATTCTAGTTCAGTTCTTGTTCAGTTTTAATTTTATTTTAGTTCAATTCTTGTTCAGTTCTAGTTCATTTGTAATTCAGTTCTATTTCAGTTCTTGTTCAGTTCTGGTTTCTAGTTCTAGTTCAGTTCTAGTTTACCTCTAGTAAGTTCTAATACCAGTTCCACTTTAATTTTATTTCCGTTTTAATTTTAGTTTTCTCTCTTAACTCAATGTTTTAAATTTATTTTAAAGATTACATCTGCTTTCGTTCGTTCTTTGCAAAAATTATTAATTTCAAACTTATTTTCAGATGTCCTTTAAAAATTTTCCAAACATTTTGCAAAAATGTCTATCATTTAACAAATAATTATTTAAAAAACAAATTAATTTTTCATGCTTAATTTGCCAAACATGTAAACAAATAAAAATCATACTTTCATTTTTCACCAAACCTGAGTTTGTATCCTGTATAAGGAGTAAAATAAATAATTTCAATAAAATAAATATTATTAAACATATTTGAACTTCCTGTTCCTGACTATCAACTATCGTATATCCTGAAACCTTACAGATGCCTGACGCCAATAATAACAATGACTTGTTAGTTTTTTGGGATGGCCTGCTGGGTTATTGTAGTCCTGTTACTCCTGTTCGTTCATTGATTGACCACGCTTCTTTTTGGGTTCTTCCTTTTTAAGAAACCGCAAATTTATTTTTGTTATTTTTTACTTGTCAAGTATTATTGCCTTAAATTGACTCAAAAAGAAGAAAGAACGTTAAGAACTAATGAAATGGTTTAGAAGTTCTAGCTATTGGAAGCCATATATCACATCAAACATTGCACAGTCCTTTTGTTATTGTTATTGTTTCTTTTTTCTTTCTTTATGTTTTTATATAAAAAAAAAGAACAATAGTTTAGTGTGACACAATTACATTGGTATTAGAAAAACTGTCAACTCACCAAAAAGTTTTTTTTTTGTTTTTTTGCAAAATAAAACATTTTTATTTTACTTCATTTTGGACACTCACTCCTTTTTATGTATGTATGGAGGTCTGCATGTCTGCTGTCTACATCAAGGAACATTTAAATCAGTTGCGGTTGCAAATTCAATTGCTTCAGTGTGGTCGTTGCTGGTCTCACTCAGCCAGCTGTTTGTTAGTTGGTTGGTTGGTTGGTTGTTTGGTTCATTGGTGCCGTAGGGGATGATCGATGTTTAAATTCCGTTTAAAAGAAAAATTGATACAGAATTACAATATAATCGTACAATAAACTTCATTGTCATTCAAATTATTCATGTTAACAAAAAACAAAAAAATTGAAACTTTCTACGAAAAATTTGTCATGAGTCAAAAAGACCGCAAAAGATTGATTTATTATTGAAAATGATTTTTAACTTATAAACCTAAAGGTGTTTTTTTTTCTTTAAAGGTAAATGATTCATAATGTTTTCGAAAGTTAAAGGATATGAAATTTTGTGACAGGAACTGAGGTTTCAATGACAGGTATTTTAGTGGTTTAAGCTTTTTCAGGAATATTTGAAAAAAAAAAATAATATTTTATTAAATAAATTTGTATCACTTTATATTGCTACTTAATGTTTATGTGTAAATGCCACAGTGGGTTGGAAATCGCCCACTTTGGAATATTTTAATGCTGCCCCCAGCGGTTTTGTTAAAATGTCATGTTAATTGGATTCGCCTGTATGATTTAGTCAATTTATTTACAAAATATTTTGATATTATAAACAAATTTATAAAACACTAATTAAGATTTATTTGTTTTTTAAGTTTAAAATCCCTTTTTTAATTTTAATTAAAATTTGATCGTGTTAAAATTTAAATTTATGACTAATTCCCCCAACAAGTCATGAAAACTAATGCCTTTAGGCTACACTTCACTACATAACTTTTACTATAAGATTTGAATTTTCTATTTTTTTGTTTCTAACTTGTTCTAGATTTTAATAATGATCATAAATAAATATGTAAAACAAAATACATTTACAGGTCGTTTCCCATACATAGACATTTTCCTGTTAATTTTACAAAGTAAACAAACAAATAATGGAAAATTAAAGCCTGGTTAGAAACGTTAAACACCAGGTTTTAATGTAGCTCCATATTAACACTTTCAGAAGTAATAGAAGACAAGAACCCAAAGGGGGGAAAAGAGATAAGGCTTTAAGTAAATAGGCCTTAAGAAAATTCTCTATAAAATATACATTCCTTCGTATATATAACATCAACTTATTTTGTAAAAAGAAAAACTTCTCTAGAAGATTTAATTAAACTTAACCTAAAATTCTTATATAATATTTATTCGTTATATAGAATTTAGTGTGTAGAAGTACAAGCAGGCCTACTAAAGGGCTTATTAGATCTTTAATTTTTCTCTTTATATTCTCACATACAGTATGCAAGGCTATGTAGATCAGTTGAGTATGATCTTAGAAAATTCCATTGAGATTTATATCATTTAACCTTCTAACGGTTGTATATAATTTCCTATGTGACTCTATATTATTTTGTAGCCAACATTTTATAACTTAGTCCCCCTCAATTTTAACGCTCATAATTTAATTGTATTGGGAGCTCAACTGTCAAGTTAAAGGTTAATTTGACAAAGAATGTCTATAATTAAAACAAAAACAAAAAGAAAAGAAAAGAAGACGAAAAATTCTCTCACACATTTACCTAAATCATGAACATTTAGAAAACGAAGAAAAAGTCTTCAACACAATTAAGTAATTTTTGTGGGGAAAGGGGAAACACAAAAGGCATTGGAAAGCTTTTTTTTATTGTTGTAGTTGTTTTTAAAAAAATAAAGATAAGAAACAAATTTTGGACACCAATTATAAAAACATAAATTTTGATTTTGTTTTTCATTCAGTTCAACGCAATAAATTTAAATGGTCGGACAAATACATTCATAAAAACAATGAAAAGATGTATTTGTAATAAAGTTTTGGAAATTTTCCAACAGTTCTGGCATAAATTAAGAACTTATTTCCTTGTATTTAAAATGTATAGCAAACACTCTCTTGAGATCATTAAAGATCATATTGTAGTTGTTATAAAATTGTTACATTTTAGATTACCTTGTATTGTTACTATAAGCATTTCCCAATAAAGTGTTTTAATGATGGAGTTTACAGAACTGTAAGGTTTCAACATTTTGTTTCCGATTGAAGGTTTCAATTTTTATTTGTATGTGTGCGTTTGAGAGCGTACGTGTGTATTTCATATCAGTGAGAAAACATCTTATTTTACATATAAAATTTATTATTTCTGAAAATGTTGACAGTTTCCAATAAAATATTTTAACATGACTATTTTTTGTTAAATATTTATTTGTTAGTTTTTTTAGTTTATTAGACAAACAGTCAGTTAGTTAGTTAGTTAGTTAGTTAGTTAAGCGTTTTGTTTTTCTTTTAGTCCAGTAGTCATTTTGGTAATTCTATACTTTTTTTGTTTTTAAGGCCAAGATCTTTTTAAACAGTTTCAATACCATCATAGTCTTAAGAAATTTCCCAGAGGTGGCGTCTAAGTCAAGAGATAAATATCTAATGTTTTAACTTGAAATAGAAATATTAGTTGGACTTTAATAGATCATGAAAGCGTTTGTTAAAAAGTGATTAAAGAGTAAATTGTTTCATTATTTCGGAATAATTTTTCTGCAGTTTTGTAAGAAATAAATTAAAAGTATAAATTATACCTTATAGGGAGAAAAGGGGTAAAAATTGTATTTTGGTACTTCTTTGGCACCATAAGTATCTTTGAAAATAATCAACATACAAATAAGATTTATGTTGTATTCATAATTTATCAAAAAATAAGAAGTACAAATTTGGTACTTTTTAGAAATTCAAACGTTTAAGGGGTAAAAATCGTTCGTATTTTTGGTAGTTTCTTCATATAACATTTTTTATGTTTATTGAAATATTCATTTGAGAATTTTAATATGGGATACTACTACAAATTAGAAATTTATTGAATTACAATTTTGATACTTCGGGTACCAAAAAAGGGGTAAAGGTGGGAAATGATATTTTATTCAAACTTAATAATGAATTTTCAATTACATTAAACATAGAAACATGACATTAAGAAAATGTAGTCCTATGTAGATAGGAATTTACACGGGTGGAATTTGTGGTACTTAAAGATTATATGGTCCTGTAGGTGAAAAATTCAAGAGGATGGAATTTGTGGTACTGTTTTTTTTTTTTTTGCATTTTCTGTAATATTTAACCTAGAAATATGAAATTAAATACACATGCTCCGATGTTGGAAAGAATTCACAAATGGGGACTTTGTGGTACTTTTTCGTTCTTCTAATGGAGCTTTTAGAATTTTCTATAGTTATGAACCTAGAAACATGAAGTTAGGAATATGTTGTCTTTAGTTAATAAGAAACCATAAGAATGGATTTTGTGGTATGTTTTTGTTATTTTAATGGTACTTTTCGAATTTTCTATAATTATGAACCTAGAAACATGAAATTTGGTCTTTAGTTAATAAGAATTCATAAGAGGGGACTTTGTGGTACTGTTTTGTTATTGTGGTACTTTTTAAATTTTCTATAATATTAACCTAGAAACGTGAATTCAAGAACACGGGATGCTAAGTAAATGGTAATCCATAAGAGAGAACTTTGTGCTACTTTTTTGTTATTTTAATGGTTCTTTTTGAATTTTTTATAATTATGAACCTAGAGACATGAAGTTAAGAATACGTGGCCAGTGAAAGTGAATACATACAGGGGGACTTTGTGGTACTTTTTTGTTACTTTGTGAATTTTCCACAATTTTTAATTTGTGGTACTTTTTCGTTCATATGATTTTTCATAGAAAATTTAAGCTTAAAATGTATAAGATCAATGAACTCGTAAATTATAACCTATAAAAGTCGACTCAATGATTTATTTAAAGATGTAGTATAATTGAAGCTTACTTATTATTGTAAATACTTCTAACCCATTTTGGGCTATACAAAGAGCTATAATTGAAGATATCTTTCGCCTTTTAAAAGTTTTATAATTGAATAATTGAATATAACATTGGAGCTTTATAAAACCTTCAATTAAACTTTATAAATAACTACAACTGAATCTAAGTGGATAAGGCTGATTTGGTCCATTTCCATTTCAGTTCACAATTAAAACTTATTTTTTAATCTCAAGCTAATTAAGGATAATAAAAAGAATTACTATTGAAGGTATTAAAAGAGTCTGTGACTGAACATAATTTTGGGTTCTATGGAAATTTAGAATTGAAAATAATATAAGACTTTAATAAGACCCTTAATTAAATAAATTTTGGAACTGAAAAAAAAAAAATTGAATTAAAAATAATTTGATTTCTAATGATGAACTAGAATTTGGACTGATTTTCTTTTCTTATATAGAAGAATTTTTGGAAAAAAAATCACACGATTAAAGCAGATATGGCTGAGACCTTAAAAGTTGATGTCTTTTTAAAAAACTAAATATTATTTATTATTATTATTTTTTTTTTTTTGAAGATTTAAAAAGTTAAATCTCTTTAGCAAAAATAAATTACTCATCATCCTTTACTTTTAAAATTATGCCTCCAAAATAGGTATACAATTACATTGTAAGGAAGGATGGATGGATTGATGGTTGGATGAATGAATGTATGTCACTTATAATTATATTTATGTATTCATTGGGGAGGGTAATGAAATTAGTAAAAATAGCCATACATCTTTTAAAAATTTAACGTCAAAATAATCATAAATTAAAAATAAGTTTTATTTTTTTGTTCTTCTTAGTTTATAGCTTTAAAAAAATGTTTAACTGAAGAAAATGCAGCAGCAAAGGAGAGAAAAAAACTATATTAACTTCAGGCTTTTTGGTAGGAAAACAAATTATAAAAATGGAGATACAACCTCCAGGGTACTATCGTATGAATCAAAAAAAAAAAAAAAAAAACTTTAAAGGTTTCTTTAGCAAAAGTCAAGTAGTTGTTGATCAGGCGGCTTGTATTTTTTTGTATAAATTTTAATATGATGGACTTACATTTTATTATAACATTATTTTGACAGATCACCCAGGATGTTAAGAAAAAAAACAGCAGCATAAATATATGCAGTAACTAAGTATAAATAAAAAATAAAAAATATTTTACTATACGATGGCACCTTATTAAAAATTCCAAAATATATATTTTTTTAGCAATTAAGATACAAGGGGCGGCAACACGCTCTTTTTTTCTTATTTTGTTTAAACGTTTTTCATTTAAATTATTTATTGGTTGCATTTCATTAAAAAAAAAAAAGAAGATGAAAACATTACGGAACTAAAGGAATATAATAAATTTATTTTGTTAATGATTGAATATAAAATTTGACTGTTCCAAAATGATGAAGATGTATGACCAAACATCCTTCAAAAATGTTTTTGTTTTCTTTTTGAACGTTGGTGGCCCCTTTGTAGTTTTAAGGCCAAAAAAAAAACAAATTGTGTTTAAATTATCTTATTTTTCTAACTATTTTGTATCTAAATACTTTTAGATCTATTAATTGATATTTCTTCTTGTTAAACACAAATGACCCACAGCGTTCGCTCACAATTGTCGCTTTAACAAACTATTAGTATTTTTTATGGTCTTTTCTTTAATATTAGTTTTTTATTACATATTTTCACAGCCAGCCAGAACAAATGGAAAATCAATGAAGAAAATCAAAGGAAAAAAAAAAGATGAAAGAAAGAATTTATTAAAAAATAATAATAATATTTTTTGTGATATCAGAGCAACAATCTATAAAATGATAAGCATCAGCTGCTGATAGAGTTAAGCCAAGTCAGCGATGAGGAGGATGATATTTTAGTGCTGATATTGATGGAGAGAGATCTTTAACAGTGTGGAATCTCAAAAAATCATATGACGTTTGAGAGAATCAATTAAAGTGTTGTATGTTCGATACCGTATTGCAATATCTACCTACAGCCATGAACTATGCAAGTAAATATATACACTGGACAAAAAATTAAGGTAATTCAAATTGTAATGTGATTTTATTGTTAAAAGCAGCAGTCATTGACAGTAATTTAAGATTTTTTTTTTTTTTTTTTTTTTTTTTTTTTTTAAAAAAAATTNNTCATTGACAGTAATTTAAGATTTTTTTTTTTTTTGTATTTAAAAAAAACTTACAATTAGAAATATTTTTGATTTTTCATTCTTTACAAAAAAAAAAAGGCTTTGATAGATCATTAAAAAGTCATTAGATTTAAGCTTAGATTAAACATATATTTGAGTTTTTTTAAAACCGCTATGAATTAAAAAGTTCTTAGATAAAAGATATTTGAAAAGCTATAGTTGAAACTTGTTTTGGTCTTCTAAAGATAAATAATTCGATTTTATCTTATTTATGCGAATTTAAATTTTTAAAAATAAGTTTTAGTTGAAGCCAATTTGGGCTAATTTCCTTTATTAAGAAGAGCTAAGTTTAAAGTTAAAGTTGAGCTTTTAATAATTTGTTTAGATTAAGATTGGAAAAACGAGCAACGATTAGAAATAATTTGGGACATCAAAAGGTCCTTTGCAAGGTCTTCAATTAAAGTTGATTTGTTACTAATCAGGTTCTTTAAAAAGACCTACAATTGAAATTAATTTGAACTTTAAAAAGTTCATAGATTTTGACTTCATTTGGTGTTTAACAAAAGTTTTGATTAAACTTTATTTGGGACTAATTTGGTTCTTCAAAAAGTGTTATTATTGAAGCTGATTTTGGTCTTTAAAAGGTCCTTAGAAAGGCTTTAGCAAATAAGTTTCATTCGTAAACTTCGATTAAACTTTATTTGGGACTAGTTTAGTATTTCGAAAACAGTTTTATTTGAAGAAGTTTTAGCTGTCAAATAGATCTTGCATTGAAGATAATTTACTTCGATTATAGCTATTTTGGGACCAATTATGGGCCTATTATTGAAGCTAATTTTGTTCTTTATTAAAAGCTGCATTTAAGAATGATTTGATATTTAAAAAGATTCTCTATTTGAAGCTAATTTGGTCCTGTTAAAATGTTTCATTAGTCTTAGTTTAAGATTAATTTGAGGTAATTTGAATCTTTAAAAGGAGTTACAATTGAAACTAATTTGAACCAACAAAAGCCTTTTATTAGTGAAGTGAAAATCTTTGAAGTTAATTTGGATCTTTAAAATTAGTTACAATTAAAATTAATTTGCTAATTTGTTTTTTTTTTTTTTTTAACAGATGCGGTTGAAGCTAAGTTAAGCTATTAGAAAGCCACTAGAATAATGTTAATTTGGTTGTTAAGTTTGAAGAGAATTTAAACCTTTAAAAAGACTTTCGATTGACTTATTTGAGCTTTTGAAAAGAACTTTGATTATTTCTTTATAAAGAGCTATGTTATGGAAGTTCCTTCGATATGTGTTAATTTGGCTCTTTAAAAGTTTAAGACTAAATTATTTTTTTTTTTAATTAATTTTAGATTTGACTAAAACTTCGATTAAAGTAGATTTGGATTTAATTTGGTATTTAAAAAATCCATTAAAAAAATTATTAGAATAAAGCGAAGTTTCAACTACAATTAGAGGTATTAAAAAGATCTTAGATTGAAGAGAATTTAAGGCATGAAAGAGACCTTGGATTAAAAACAATTCGGGACTTATTTTGGTCTTTAAAAAAATTGAAAATAAGTTATGACTTTAAATAGTCCTTCCATTAAAACTAAATTAGTACTAATTTTTGTTACTAATTAAGCTAAATAATAAATATTAAGATATTTATTATTTAACAATTGATATTTCTATTGCCAAAAAATTCTCAAAATTTTTCCAACTGTAATATTAAAAATGACTAAGTTTGTATGACTAAATGTTGGAATATAGCCAAACTCCTATAATATAGAATCAATTTTGCTGTGTTGTTATTAATTAAAAAATATAAGAAATAAATAAGAAACACATACATACATATGTACACGTACCGGTCTCCTTTTCTTTTGAAACAGGTTTAATGGTCAAGACGTAAGAAAAAAAAATATAATGAAAAAAAAAAACGGAATTGGGATGAATTTTTATTATAATTTGAAAACTCAATTTATAGCAGTAGGTCGCATCCTAACTCAGTTTATTTTTTATTTTTGTTGTTTTTCGGTGTTTATTTTTTTTTGTTTAGAGAGGATATTGGTCATGATGATGATGATGACTACATTTGGAATTTATACATTAAGATGAAACATGTGCCTTTTAGATGCTAAAACTTAAAGTCAGAGGATGAAAAACAGACATTTGTATTAAGAAAAAGTATTAAGTATTAATACAAACCATATGTAGTAAAAATATCTATTTTAAGATTATATTTTGATTAGATAACAACTAAATTATAAATTAAAAAAATATTATAATTATTGACGCCGGTTTTCTTTAAGTAAAAAAAAAC
Organism: Phormia regina; assembly: GCA_001735545.1. NCBI lineage: Eukaryota > Metazoa > Arthropoda > Insecta > Diptera > Calliphoridae > Phormia > Phormia regina. The sequence continues at coordinate 22,731 of MINK01002192.1, forward strand.
TCTAACCAATTATTAACCAAATCATCTGGTGTGTTCTTTTGCTTTCTTTACTCTTTCTTGTTAGAAGGAGTTCTATGTATTGGAAAATATATGAATGTATTTTCATAACAGTTGTCTTATATAATGTTGACAGTTTATTTTTTTTTTTTTTTTCTTTTTTTTCATTCTGTTAAATTACAAATTTGTTAAGAGTCTTAAAATGAAAAAAACAAAGGACACCCATAAAGTATATTTCACCAGGATATTTTTGACATTTGTTGTTTTTTTTTTTTTTTTTTTTTTTTTTTTGTTTTTTTTTTACATTTTTTTTTTTTTTTTTTTTTTTTTTTTAATTTTTGGTTTTCTGTTTTAAATAGCTCTCACTCATACTCAAGAGGTTTTTTATTGCTTTTAGTCGTTTTTGTTGTTGTTGTTTTTATTATGTAATTTGAAAACCTTTTATGAATTTTGAAAGACAAAAGCGCTGTCATGTTTATTTGTGGTCAATGAAAATTACAATTTTGCGTGTAAATCATTTTTATGTTTTCTAAATAATGTTCTATTTATAGAAAAAACACAAAAAAAATATATGATCATAAATCAATTTTTTTTTATATATTTTGTTTGTTAAAAAAGGACATAAGTCATAATTGTTTTTATTAATATTTTATTTACAAAAAAAAAAAGTATTGTTTTTAATAATTTTAAAGAAAGAAATATTATAAATCATTTATAATGAATGAAAAAACAAAAAATAATAATAAAATAAAACTTTGGTCAAAAGGCGGCAAAGTTTGAAAGTAAATTAAAAACTAAGAGTGTTTTGATGACAGCTACACTTAAGACTAATTTAACGGTGATTTTAGGGGAAACGGAAAGTAAAGGCTATTAAGAATTTTACTCTTAAAATTGAAAAGGAACTAAATATTTTTTTAGAATGAAATTGGGCATCGTAAACAGTCAAGATATCATGGTTTTAATAAACAACATTTACAATTAGTTTCAAGAGTTTCTTCAAATCATGAAAAACTTAACGTAAAATTTGAGAATTTAAAAAAACTCAAAAATTTTTACAAAAATATTCAAAATATTCAAAAATATTCAAAATCCTGTTTTGGAAAATAAAAAATTGACTTCTTTCATTAATAAATGTGTGATTTATTATTGAATGCGTGGCTGAGATGATATTTTTTTTGTGATTAACAACATGGGTATGTATAAAGCTGATAAACATGGGTATGTATAAAGCTGATAAATATTTTTTTTGACCTCAGTTTTATATTTTAAAATTTTTAAGAGAATGGACAACGTTCTCATAATTTTTTTTTTTATAAAACTTCAAATTTTGTTTGAAGGTCCACCTTTCAGATCTACTAGGAATCTGTACTTTTTCAATTAAACTCGAAAACTTTTCAGCTCTTGTCATATCAAATTCTATTATAAATTAAACACATTGGAAGCTACGGATTTATTAAAAAAAAAACTTTTTGGAAATCTCTGTGTTTTAGTGATTAATAAAAAATACTCACCAAATTATGCATTAATGTTGAAGCAGAATAACAAAAGCAATTAACTTTTTCCAACTTTTACGTGGTCCTTCGAACCGGATGTCTGCTGCTGAAGACTATGAAACTACATTTCTAAGAGGCCTGGTATTGTAAATTATGCTCCACAAAGTTATAATAAGTACAAAAAAAAAAAAAAAACTTTTTTAAAAGTCTAGAATCTAGACTCTGAAGTATATCTTTCGAGCTTTTTGTAAGTTAGATACAGAAATTATTAGCAAGGTTTTGAGAAACTTTATGAACAAAATGCTCCTTTTAAAACACAAATTAGGGTGCTACATTAATAGAATTCTGTTGCATAAAAATGCAAAATTTCGATGTCATTTTCCATGACATAAAGCTCTAAGTTAAACACAAAGACGGACGGAAAATTAAACATTTTTTTAATGAAACAATTTTCTGTTTTTACCATAAAATATTAACCCCAATTATGGCAAATAGTTCTCTCTATAATATTTTATTTAATCACTAAATAAATATTAACCTCATATTTAAAAAAAAAAAAAAAAATTAAGTAAAAATCTTTCTTGCTTTACGATATAATGTTCAAAATTTAATACACGTATTAAAAGTATAAATTTATGATTTAAAATCAATTAAAGCGCATTGTTTTAAGAGAAATAAATTACAAAGTTTTCCCAGAAAACACATTATTTCTAATATATTTTCTAAGTGCAATTAAATTTTCTAATTTCAATTGTTTATTTTCATTTACTAAACCGACCAACTGTTAATTGACATGGGTGGTTTAAAAGGCGTAACGCATTTTATCAACAATGAGACCAAAGGGAACTAAAAATTATAGCAACAACAAGTAATACTTATGGTTTTATATGTAATAACAATAATACAAAAGTGCAAATAATAATAATAATAAACACACACACACACACATTTTCTTGGGTAACATCCCCCAAAAAAAAAAGACATAATATAATGACAAACGCACTTATTTACTGCTACACATAGATACATACATATGAATGTATGTATGTACATGTATATAGTTGGGTTGAACATTTATTTATTTTGTTGGTAGGTGTTGCCAAATGTGTTGTAGCAATTTTGTAATAATGTCCTTAAATTATTGACAGTTTAAGGGCGTTTAACTGGACTTGTGTGCAAGGTTTTACTTTTATTTTACATTTTTCCAGAATTTATTGTCATTTTTGTTGTTTGATATGAAATGTGTTGGAAAAATTATGGTACTCAGCTGTCTAAGAATATGTTTGTGTGGGTTAAAGCGATTTGAGAGAAATTCATAATTTTTATAGAAATTTAAGAATATTTAGCAAATGTGGTCAAGCTAAATAGTAAAATAATTTTCTAGGAGGCGTTTTTTTTCTAAAGCAGATGAACATTTTTAATATTTATTTCCTAATTTTATAGGAAGTAAAATGGTTTAAAGGATATTCAGTTAAATTGTAATTTAATTGTTTTCAAATCGTTTTAGGCAAAAATTTAATATTGAATAAAAATGAATTAATTATTTTTTCTCAGGAATTTAGGCGAGTCCTATTTTGGCTTTAGGCACATTGGGTAAATATTTGGTGTTTAAATAGAAATTTTAAATTGGTCTAATAGAAGAGTTGTTGCAAAATGTGATTCATTTTATAAAACCGCTCCAAAAACAACTCAATTTAAATATCTGCATTTTTATGAGAAAAACTTTTTCTTTTTTTTTTATTTATTTATTTATTATACTGCTGCAATATTATTTTTATTTTATTTTATTTTCTTTTTTTATTTAGAGACAAATTAGGTTATTTATTTAACTATCTTTTCTATATGATTTAGAGGTTTTTATTCTAAAAAGTTTTGAGAGAAAAAAAAAAAAAAGAAATCAATGATTCACTTTTTCAGTTTAAATACAAAATGAAAAAATTTAAGTTTAAACATTTGAACAAAATTCCAATGATGCCTTTTAAAAAAAAATTTACATAAAATATATGTAGTTTTTTTTATTATTTTCTTTCTTATCTTAAAGCAGCACGTATTTGTCTTTTAAATTCCTCTAAAAAATACATATATTTATTTACTTACTTACAAATACATACAAATAATATTTATTATATACAAATCATACTTATACATATGAATGTAAATACATACATAGACCTAAAGTCATTCACTCATTCTTTCATTCATTCATTTATTCCGATTTTTTATTTTATTTATTATTGATGTATGGTTGGTTATTCCCAAGCATGAACAAAATACCTGTGAAATCTTCTTAGGCCAAAACTCAGACATATACATACATAGGTGGACAGACAGACAGACAGACGAACACACGGACAGACACACTTTCAGATAAACAGATAGATGGACAGACAGACAGTTAGATGAATAGACCTAAGAAATGAATGGATGGATGGATGGTTTGTTGGATGAATGGTTGGTCAAAGAGTTGTAATATGCTATTGGCAGCATTTCTCTTATCGGAAATACCAATGAAATATAAAAGATTGGCTTTTTGGCGGAGCCACTTGAAAATCAATTTATGGAAAACAAGAAAAACCAAAAAAAAAAAAAAAAAAAAAAAAAAAAAAAAAAAAAAAAACAAAAAAAAAAAAAAAAAAAAACACTGATGAACGAAGAACACTGACCGTTGTGAATGCAATAACACCATCATCATGCATGATGAAGAATGGATGAAAACAAACCATAGAAAAAAGTTCATAAAAACTAAGGAAACAAATAATAAAAACAAAATACC
>MINK01002198.1:0-14923 GCA_001735545.1 Phormia regina
CAATAACTCAAATAATATAGCCCGGGTTCACACACAGTAATTTTTCTTCCCGCAATTTTCAGTTTATAGGATTTTCAGTTTATAGGTGAAAAATCATCACATAGCTTTTTATAACTTCAGGAGCCATGATCCCGAATGAATGCGGTATTTTACCGGCAGAAAACTCTGACAGGTGTATACACTACACTAGGACACGTTTTTCTTCACAGTTTTTTTCTGTGTGCAACTACGTTTACATTTCTTCATATAACCTTCACTTATAATCTAAAATTTTAAATAATTTTTCACACCAAAAATCTATATTTTTATGAAAATTTAAATTCTGTATAAGTTTTTTAAAATTTAATTTCTTGTTATTTAATATTTATATAAAATACTTTGAAATTATTTTGGAAAAACTAATGTCTCTTGTTTTCATAATAAAAAATAAATATTTGCAAAATTTCCAGTTTTTATTTTTTATAAATGGAAACCTGATAGCTCACCCATAGTCATCGTAATTACATTACAATACATTTAAATATTTTTTTAAGCTTAAAAAAAATTACTTCATCCAGCTAATATAGTAAAATAATAATTTATTCATTATTTGATGAAATTACCTGCTATTATGGAATTTATTGTTTGTAGTAAAATATTAAAGCTTTTCTAAATGTGAAAATTTATTCCTAGAATATTTTGTAATAATGAATGAATTTGTTTCAATTGTAAAATGTATTAATAAAGAAAAACACATTTATAAACCAGTTTGTTGATTCAGTTTAAAGCTAAATGTTTTATCATTTTTTAAAAAGAAATTTTCTTATTTCATGAAACGTTTTATATTCAAGCAGATGTCAAATAAGTATCGTTATATGGGAAAGTTACAATTTATTAATAAGAATTTTATGGATAATGAAGAAATATTATTTAATAATTGAGTTTTTTTTATTTATTTTAAAATAATGCTTTTAATTAAAAAGAATAATAATATTTTTGCTCTTATTTAAGATTTTTTATAATCGAGTTATCAAAGCACTTATATACTGAAAATATACTTCATTCTAATTACTGCTTGCCAAACACGTTTCAAAACTACATATGAAGGTTTAGAAATTGAAAAATTTCCTTTTGAAAAATTAAAGGCCGGTCCCATGAAGTTGTAAGAATAATTTCGTTTCGAAAATTTATATAAATAACGCAGACATTGTTATAAATTGTTTTACAAAGATATATACATATCTTAATTTCAGAATTGCGGTTGATTTATATATATATATTTCTTACGACCACAAACATTTAAACGTTTGCCTACAAAAAATGAAATAAAAAGAAAACTAAAAAAACTCTTATCTAAGAACATATAAACAGTAGATGAACAAAAAAAAAAGTAATTGCAAAAAAAAAGAAATTATAATTGATTAAAACTATGTAACCTTTGTGACTTTAATTTGTATTTGAAACATTCATTAGTTTATTAGTTTATCAAAAACTGTGTGGAATAGTATTTTTAAGTTTATATTTTTTCTATAAGTATAAAAATAAATCTAATATGTATGGGAAACATTATCTTAGCTGATAATCCGACAAATGCAAGGGTTTATATTTTATTATTGTTTGAAATTTAATATTGTTGTTGTTTTTTTTTAGATTTTCATTTAGAATATAGCAATTAATTAATACATACATATACATACATATGTACTGTAAAGTGATAATAATTTTTGTTTACACAAATAAATTTATAAGTGCATAGCACTTTTAATGATACAAATATTTTTCTAAGAAAAAAAAATAAACAAAATGAAATGAATTTTTCAAAATTGCATATAAGAAATATAACTGCTCACGTTCATATTCGGTTTATTTCAAATTTTTGCTTGTAACAGCACGAAGTTTTTATTTTTTACATTATTGTTTTGATTAACTGCAACTATGTTTAAGTTATGTTCTGTTATTGTTTTTTTTTTTTTTGTATCTTTAATAAATTTCAATTATTATAATAGTTATTGATGTAATTGAATCTGACTATGAAATACGAGTGCTTACTTTATTCATTTAAAAATTCATACGAGGATTAAAAATAATTTCAGTTAATTTTTAAAAACCTTAATTTTGTATATAAAATAATGCTTCTCAAAATTAAAAATACTTTTTTTATTTATTGATCTTTCCCAGGTCACACTAAAGAGATATAATCGTCGAGGCAACAAATACAACAACCCAACTTTTTGTCCTTCTTTAGTGTAATTGAAGTGTCAAAAACAACTGATTAAAATACATTGCAATATATACAATATATATTTTGTTTGTTTCTTTGTGTAAACAATAAAACATAAACAAACTTTGACAGATCTGCGACACCAAAACAAAATCAGCTCGGCCGACGATTATACCTGTTCAGTGTACGCTGATCTTTTCTTATAAAATTTCAATACTAATTAGAATTACAGATTTCAGTTAGAAAATGCTAAAAAAAATATTATTTTGTTATTTTACTAACTAAAGTTCCAACTAAAAACATAAAAATCTAACTATTCTATTATTATTATTTTTCAATTTTGATGAACTTTCCGATTTGTTAAAGGTGAATCTTATCAAATAAAAATTAAAGAAATAAAACCAATAAAGTGCTTTTATTAATCCTAAAATAAAACTAAAATTGTGTGCAACTAAAAAAAAAAACAAAAATAAAAAAATTGAAACAACTTACCATCACTTTGCTCTTCAGCTGATAATTTCCTTTCAATCGGGCTTGATTTACCCGAAGCACTAGAACCACCAGTTTTATCATCTGTTGAACTGGTCGATACATTATCCTTGGCACTTTTATCAGGTACCAACAATTGTTGGCCAGGGTAAATGAATGAACTATTCAAACGATTCAAATGTGTCAATTCCGATGGAGTAGTATCAAAACGTGCTGCCACCGAAGTTAAGGTATCACGATTGCCCACCGTATAGTTAACGGTGGGTATGGTTGGTAGTGAAGATTTTTTGCGCTCATCTAAAATATCCAAAAAAAAAATAATAATAATAAAAACAATTAAAATAAACAAAATAAAAACAAAACAAAAAAACCTAAAATTAGTGTTTACTTATTTCATAGGTTGTTATAACAGTTTGTTCAAATATAACATAATCTTCAAGTTCATCAAAATAATGTTGATGATAACTGCTACTACTGCTCGTTGTACTCGTACAATCATTTTCATATTGTTCATCGAAATTGTTAGATAAATAAACTACCACAAAATCTTTTGTATTTACTTGAGGATATTGATCATCTTTTAGACAATTATTATTACTCATAGAACGACGATAAATTTTTATTATTTCCATTGTTGAGCATATTTTAATTTTATCACTGCACAAAATTATTACAACAAAACTTTGGAATTAAACTTGATAACTGAACAGAAAATATCTAATTAAATGCTGATAGTGCGCAAAGTTTTGTTTTTAACAAAAAAAATGTCTTTAAAAAGCTTTGCCGGTTAAAAATAATAAACACTCTGCGCCACATTTGAAATGTAAACATCAGTTAAATTTTAGTGAATATTTTTTTAGTTTTACAATAAAAAAACGTCAAATAAAATTAAACTACAACGGACTACTGAATTCCTTTATTTTTGTTAAAAAAGCAATATGTAAACAAAAACTAAAAAACTCACACAATGAAATAAAAAAACAAAAAACACAGAGAGAATGATGACAAAGAGAGAAAAATTAAATATTTTAATGCGAATTTTAAACGAAACTGATTAAAAAGACGAATGTGCAAAACAGGGATGGAAAATTAAATATAAATAGGTATACAATTTTAAATTACTCCATTTTAAATACTCCTGTAGAGAACTAAAATTAAAATGAGTTTAGTACTTAATAAAAAAATAAATAACTATTAATTTTTTATTAAGTACTAAACTTCAATCAAATAATTTTATTCGGATTAAATTTTAATGATATTAAAACAAACTCAGCAAATATAAGTCGAAGAAAAGTCTGATGTCTTCAAACTTTAGTAAAGATAACAACCGTATTCACATATCAATTTTAAATGCAATTTACTGTTAACATTTTTATAAAAAATGTGTTTTAAAATGTATTTTAAATTTAAAATTGGTTTGTGAATATGGGAGTATATATTTAACAATTTTGAACATTATTTATTAAACATAAAGCTGAAATATTTCAATTATTTAGTTTAGGGTCAAAACTTCTAATTGTTTGGAAACTCGAGAATAGAAGATAGTGTTCATTACCCTTTCAGTTAAATTTCTTTTGAATATCGTTTAAAACATAGATTTGAAATTAAATTTATCTAATATATATTTTTATTTTTAATTAAAATTCTGGAATATCCAGCTAATCGTTTGACATTATCAAATCGCTGAAAGGAGCACTACGATACTATTGAATATTAAATAATATCAAGAAAATTACATTAATATCAACTTTTCCATTCCTGGCACAAAATAAACATTTGTTTTTGTTTTAACGTAAAAAAATGTTTTTGCAATGTTGTCAATTGCTTGATAAACTACTGAAATTAACGGTATAACCAGCGTTGCTAAAAAATCATTATTTGAACGAAAATACCATAATTTTTCTCTAAAAATCATCAAATTTATTATTCTATATCTTACACATTGTAAAAACTTCACCACTAAAAGACAACTGAACTGAAGCGAATGTAAGATAAATACTGGAGCAATAATGTGCATCTATTCTAAAGCCAAGTTTTTCCAATTTTTACATATAAAACAAACAAGTTCGAATGATTTGTAATGTATTCGAATCGCACCCCAATTAAAAACGTTGTCAATTAACCGATTAAAGTTCAGTTATGTTTCAGAACTCACTCTAAGTTTTTAACCCAGCTGACCATACGAGAACCTAATGTATTTTTCAAAATTTTGGTGATTATTTTCTTCTACTTCTTAAATACTTTGTTTTTCTATACACCTAAAAATTTTCTACATAAATATTATGAATCGAACATTACTTTCTTTTCCAAACTTTTTTCACAAAAAAAAAAATCAAATTTTTGTACAAATTCTGACTTATATTAATAAGATTCTAATGTAAATTTTAACAAATTTGGTACAATTCTACAACACATATGTACATAATTTTATTAAACAGAGCTTCTTCTGTTAAATGGTCCCAATATGTAGCTAAGAACAGTTAAGAACTAAAAATTTTCCAAAGAAAATTTCAAACATTTCTTTAGAAATGAAAATAATAAATATAATTTAAACAATTTGTATAAGACAATTCTCCTTTGATTCATATACATAAAAGTTTTAATAGTTAAGAAATTATTCTTAAATATTATGATCTAAAATCAATGAAACTAAATTCTTATATTTATGATCATAGTTTTTTCTGTGTATTTCACTGTTATACAATGTTAACATTAACTCAAGTTAAAATTACTAAAATAAAACACTATATTATATAAAAGCTTTTAAAAAGTGTACTCACTATCTTATTTAACATTTAAAATCTAAATTAAATTGCTTAAATGAAAATAAAGATAAGATAATTTACATTTCGTATTTTGTAACAGTGTAGCAGTGATGTCAACTTTTTAATTTCAGCAAAAACAGAATTGCATTGAAGGCAGAAATAAAAATAATCAGCGAAAAAGCGTAAAAAATTGTACAATTATTAATTTTGAGAAAGAATTAAATTTCACGCTTATCCTTGAAACCGGATTTTCATAATAAATTTTACGCAAAAACAATATAAACTTTAATTATATTTCAAATATAAATTTATTGTCATTGATTTACAAAAACATATGTTAGTTGGTTGTCAAAAAAAAAAAAAAAATCAAGTCTTGCTTTGAAAATAATGGATACGAGAAAAATTCTAGTACATTTTGAGTAATTTTTGGTTTCAATAGAATTTTTTTTAACATTCATATACATTTTAATATATGTTCCGTAATATTATTTCCTAAAATCTTATTAAATTAAAAAAAGTTATAATAAATATATAAACATATTTTTTTAATGAAGGGGTTTATAAAATTAGTCGTTCCATTTATTAGTCAGAATTTACTGTATTCAAAATGTCCTTATATACTGTTATTTTTCTGACCAATGGCCCAATATTATATACTGCAACTGACAGCTACAGTAAAATACATGTATTTAAATGGAACGGAGCCAAATCAGTACGTCAAACTTCTGCGTGAAGTACTTCAAAGTTGAACAAATTCCAACTTTAAATTACAAAAGTACGTAAATACATTTTGTTAGTTGATTTATTCTTATTTTAATATTTTTTCGATGAATCGAAATTTTTCTTGGAATTAATCATTTCAACTGAGAACATAATATAATTTTTACATCTTTATATTTTATTATGTAACGTATCAATAACAAAATAATGCAATGACTGGTTTAATATTATTTATGCGTTGTGAAGCTGTCAGTCGCTTTAAACTCGATTTTGTTTATACTATAGTATTTTTCTAATCACTTATCATTACGCAAAAAGTAACAACAATAAAAATCAATATCTACGTATTAAACAATTATAAAAATTCTCACTCAATTATCTTCAATCTCACTCTCAATAATTGAGTACTTTTATTTATTTATCTCATATTAAATAAACACCTTAAGATATGCTTTGAATTTTCTGACGATTTTCGTTATAATGAACAAAAAGTATACAACACAAATAACAAATAACAAATTGAAAAAAATAGCAGAAATAAATATTACTCATACTCACTTGATAATCTGTCAACACTTTCAAAGCGTCCTTCGACTTTTGAACGCAATGAATCCAAATCGAATGGTGCCGCAAGGCCATGATCAACACTGCGCGATTTACTCCTGTAAAACAAAAACAATAACAAAACAAATATGGATTAAAAATCAGATTAAAATTAAATTATACTCTGTAAATAATTTAGACAATTTTTATTATTGCATTTAAAATCATTTTTTTGGAGGATTTATTTTGTTTATTTGTTTGCAACGTTTTAAAAGTGGAAATAACCAAAAATGGACACATCAAAACTAAATTTTCTAAATTTAAAATTAAGATATCGTTTAAATAAATATATGTATACTACATACGTACAAACGTTATAATTGTTATGATGAAAATTAAATAGCATTTAATTGCATTTTAATTAATTTTTCATTTTATTGATGTTTAGAAAATCTGATAAAAACAACAACAACAAAAATAATAATAAGAATAATTATAAAAGGAAAATAAACATGACAGGTGTGATAATGATTTGTTAATAAAATATGTCAATATATAGGCGATTATTATTTATTTATTTATTTTTTTTTTTTAATTTTTATTTTATTGACATTTTTTAAATAATGTTTTACATAAATATTTAATTGTAAATAACAAAAACTAACATTAATTGTTTATTGCTAAATATTTGTTTGATCAATAACAACTAGATTAAAAAAAAAACCTTTAAATAGTTTAAATTTTTTATAATTTTTATTGAAATTAAAAAGAATGTCGTTATAGAATTGTGTACAATATTTTAAAATAGAGCGAAATTAAATAGTTTTTGGTTTAATTTAAAATAGTTAACAAAAATCTATAATTACAAAATTTATTTGTAAAGAAATATTTAATTATTTTTTAATATTTAATTTGATTTGAAAATATAAAAATATAAATATTTTTCCGTTCTACTGATAAAAAAAATAACGTTAGCATTATGGTTTTCAAATCATTAAGATTGTTTGCTTAAATATCAGTACCCTTGATCTATGACATTGCTAAAAAAAATTATTTTGAAAAATTTATAGTGTTACCCTATGTTTAAAGCCGTATCCATAGATTATTGACATAGATATGAAGCTTAAAAAAACTAAATTGAAAAAAATTAAAATTAAAAAAGGCACACGTATTACAATTGTTTTTTTTTTATGAAATTTGTTACTAACACATTCTTAGACTCATGTTTTTTGACAAACGACTTAAGTTTTTGACAACGAACTTCATATCTATATTACAATCTATGACCGTATCTTTTAAAACAGGGTGATTAATAACATTTTTTGACATTAATTGTGTTTATTTCAAATATTATATGAACCATTCTGCTAAAAACCGGTGACTACTAAAATTCTAACATTGTTTTCGATTACAGTTGTAAACAATTTATTTATTTATTTAAATATTTCCACTTTGACCTCATGGCTGAAAGGGTTAATTAACTCTTATCTGAGTTATAATATTTTAATTGTTAACCTACTATTATTCTACTAAGAAAATATATTTTAGTATACACTTTCATGGAAAATTCCAAATATTCCTTAACCCCCTTCAACCACTCTAAACTGGATAACAAGGCTTTTTTTTAAATGATAACAAACTTCAAACGAGTTGAATAATTATTATTTTTTAATAAAAATTTCAAAGTGTTTAATTTATTTTTAATAGTAAAACAAAAACTGTTATTAGCAAAAGATATAAACCAATATAAACCAATTGAAAATTACATTAAAAAAAGCCACACTTGAGAACAGATATACATATATGTATAATGTCATTACTACACTTCTCAATCTAATAACTAAATAAACATTTATTTTTAATTTCTATTATTAAAAATAGAAACTTGAAATGAAATTCTTTCTATTTAATAAAATCAAAAGTTATTGAATTTTATCTAGAATAATAAACTTAACGAAATATTTGTATAACTCAAATAAACAATGAAAATAAAAATTAAATTCAATGAGTTTAAATAACATATATATTTCACCATCAACAAAACACTCATCACACGTTTAATTTATTATCATCAACAATAATATCGATATCAATAACATCTGCTCTCATCATTTACAAATAGACAATTGTTGTTATCGAAAGCGATATCGATTGAAACGATTGTGTTGTTTATTTACAAAAATAAAGCGTCAAGTGTTCAACTGTAAAGTTAACAACATTTTCAAGGAGCTAGAGTAGGATAAAAAATGTAGTAAATAAATGTTATTTCTTTGTGGCTAACATTTTCTTGTTATGTTCACTTGTCTTTTGATTGACAAAGTTAATTTCCGCTAAAATATATAACTATTTATAGCTGCTAGTAATTTTTTGTAAGAATCTTATTTATGTTCAATATTTTTTCAAATGTTCTGTGCAAAAAATTTTAATTTTCGTTTTGTTTATTTGTAATATTTTTTCTTAAAATCTTTTATGCCACTAGATATATATAATGTCGTGATTTTTATTCTTCTTGAAAATGTTTAATTTACAGTACTTACGTAGTATATGTTTATACGTGATTCTTTTTTATACAAATATAAATTTTGCTAATTTAAAAATTTGCCGAGCTAATTTTGTAGTTGCAAATAACTCATAGTCTGTCCAGACTAGTGCAAAGGTCAAAATTTTGTAAATAAAAATATATAAAGTGTAGACGTACAGCCGTATTCACAAACATTTTATATGTAAAAAATAGGAAACCTTTATCAAGCATACATTATTTTTTTTTTTTAATACGGCTGGTATTTTTTTTCTGTGTGTTCAGAGTAGCTATTTTTTTAATGTAATAATAATTACCATCAACTATCAAAATTAACAGATAAAGACTTACTAACTTTTTCTTATGGAAGTTTACATACAAAAAGTTAGTAAACCTTTATCAAACATACATTATTTTTTCGCGAATACAGCTGTATTTCTTTTATCTACGTTCGAACTTTGGTCTAAGTGGGCAATAATTCTATAATACATTCTGTCTACACTAGAAAATTTTTTATCCTAACGATGTTTTTGATCAAAAAAATTTTTTTTAACAAAAATTTTCTTACGTAGACGCCATGTTATAAATCAATCTCAAAACAAAGATTAAGAACCTCGAACTCTGATAACTTTGTCTTGACACTGCAATAATAAAAAAAAAAAATGATAAATTTCGTTCACACTACTACATGTCTATATGAGAAAATTTTTTATCAAGATAAATGTCAAAATTACAAATTTTTTTCTTTATCAATTATAGGGGAAATCAGACAAATAATAATCAAAAAGGCATTGTCGTATTAACTACTCTACACTAGGCACATTTTTATTCAGAGAAAATTTTCGAGTTTATCCAGATATAAATTCCTCTAGTATGGACTCGACATAACCAAAAATTGATGTGTTAATAAAATATTTGTTAATACAAACACAATATTTGCATTATTACAATATCAAAACAAAGATGTCAGCGGTCGAGCTTTTACACCATTTACTTAACTTCGAGTTTATATTAACACAAACGTTGTGTAAACTGCAGATAAATTTTTATATCTATCAATTACAGGAGAAAATGTATGTCCTAATACATAAGTATCAATAACAATCAAGATGGCGTCTTCTACCAAGCAACGTCAAGACAAAATAGTCAGTGCTGGAGCGTTAACAATTTTGTTTTAATACTGCAATAATACTGACAAATACAGAGTACATTATTTTGAGTCTATATTAGAGAAATTTGTACCATGACAATCTTCATTAGACAAATCTTTATCATGCTAATTTTTTTACGTTTATCTTGATAAAAATTTGTCTAATGTAGACTTAAAATTAAGCAAATTTGATATTAAGAGTTATAATTCTTAAATTGAAAATAAGGACGATATAATCCTTGAAAATTTATCAATACATTGAGAAGATAAGTGTGGAAATATTTCAAGAAATATTTAGGACTATTTTATAAATTAAACCCTAATAGAAAATCAATTTTGTAGAAAATAAGATAAACTACTTACCCTTAATAGTATTTAAAGCCAATTAATTTATCTACTTAACCTTTTTTTTAAAAAGGACATATCAAAATCGTGCACTGAGTTATCATTAAAAATTACAATGGTCCGTGAAATTTAAAAGAAATGCAAGCTATTAATTACAATTCTTTTATTGAAAAGAATTAGAAAATAGTAGACATTTTCAATAGAAGGGATTTGTTAGAAAAACTTACAATAGAAAAGTGTAAGAAATAGTTAATTGCAAAGAAAATGTAAACAAATCGTTACGCATGCTGTAATATGCAAAACCATATCATCCAATTAACTTCTCATCAACCATAATTATTTGCTCAGTATGAACGCTTTGATGTATTTATACAGTCTAACAAATGTTCAGCAAAACTGTATGTCAAATTAATCAACTAAATTAATCATTTCTTTTAAATTTATCTAAACACTAACAATTTCCTTCTCTTTTTCAATTTAGCAGCATATTTTGTTTGTTTATGGCGCAATTTCAATTTGTTATTCTTTAGCATAAAAAATAAACCGTAAAAAATATATTTTCGTATAAAAAAAAAGTAAAAACCCAGAATAATAAATCAACTAGATTTTTATCTGTATTTTGAAGATAATAAAAAGTCAACACTTTTTGGCGTGATCTAAATTTAAATTCTTTTAAATGTATCAAACTTTTCAAAATTTTTAAATGCATATAAAAACAGGAAAAAAACGGTTATAAAATTGACACCTTTATAACGGTGGGTGTAGAGAAGACAAATTTTTTTTATCAAAACAAAACGTCAAAATTATGTCATATAAAATTTTGTCTTGTGTAGTTAGAATTTATGTTATTAAAACATTAAGAAAATGTTTTCAAAACTTCAGTGCTGACAAATTTGTCTTAATAAAAGATGTGATTTTTATTGTTTTAGGTACTTTATTAAGGCATTGATTTTTCCTATAATTGATAAAGATAAAAAAATATCTCTATTTCATACAAATAATGTATGCTTGTTTTGAATAAAAATTTCTAAAACTGACATAGTGTCTACATTAGAAAATTTTTTATTGAGACAAACGTCAAAATTAACGTGAATTTATTGATGATGGTAACAGTTGCACAAAAATAATAATGACGAGAATTCATTACTTAACTTTTATCAAGACAAAGGTCAAAAAATGATCATGATAAATATATTTTTTTAATATAGAATCGAGCTCTGACAATTTTGTCTTGATAAAGTTTTGTGAAAGACGCCGTCTTCCTACTTTTTACATGGTTTATAATGATATACGTTTTTTCCTATAATTGACAGAGATTTAAAATTATCTGCAACTCAAATTTCCCTAATTTTGAGGCTACAGTAGAAAACTTTTTATCAACACAAACGTCAAAATTTTATCACGATAAAGATTTGTCTAATGTAGACTGAAGTTTTCAGTATTATTGCAGCGTTAAAAGAAAATTGTCAGCGCTTGAGCTCTGACAACACTACCTTGATTGTTGTTGATACTTTTTAAATGGTTTATTATGAAATAAGTTTTCTCCTATAATTGACAGAGATATCTGTCTCAAGAAGAAATTAAACGTTTGTCTTGATAAAAATTTGTCTGATGTAGACACTATGCAGCAATTATCAATAATATACTGAAGTTATTTAGTATATTATTTAATCAGCTGATTTTTTTATGTTTGGAGTGTAAAACTACTGTACATGTCATGTCAAAAACATTTTACATAGGAATACAAAAACAATTTGACAGTTCTTACGAGTATACTTTCTAATTATACTATAAAATGACAGAACTTTTTTTCTTTTTTGAAGTGTGTAAAAAAACATAATGAATTATTATTACTGTAGAACTGTCTACGTTTACAATTACGGTAGAGTAATGGGACTTTGAACAACAAGTGTTTTATCATAGCAAATGTAAAAATAGAATTCTTTGAACTGATGCCTTCAATTTATTTTTAATATAATTATCTGCTTTATTAGTAAGACACTCTCAATAAAGGGTTAAAGTTTATCGTTTCATTTAAATTGAAAAGTCAATAAACTTTTTGTCGTAAATGTAAGTAGAATATTTTGATTATGTGGTTTTATAGAGAGAAACAAATAGTAGACATTATGTCGTTGAAATGTATAGCTTTTGACGCCACCTTAGTTGTCTTGGTCTATATATTGTTGACAATTATATAAACGTACATAGTTATTTTTTATATTTAAAAAAAAAAGAAATAAAAGTTTTGTGTATAAATGATTTTTATGGTTTTCGTATTTTATTGGTCAGAGTTTGAATGTAACAAAAAATTGTAAAGGTTTGAACGTGTTTCAGGAAAAGTTATAGTAGAGTGAGGTTTATTAAAATTAATGTAAGAAATGTTAAACAATTTAAAATCCATGACTTGATTTCCTCAAGTGTCTATTGGCAATATTAAACAAATCTTAGGGTATAATAAAGAAACATTAAGACTAATTTCCTTAGAAAAATATTTAAATTTATTATTACAATTTAGTTTTTTTCTTATTACTAAATCTCTTTATTATAAATAGTTTATTAATATAAATTTCCTAATAAAAGTTTTTTAGTTTTCCATACCCTGACACTTAAATTTCAATATCTTCACTTATTTTTTTGATGGCTCTTGCGTTATCTTCAATGGTGACACGCAAATGCATTTAATGTTGACAATTGTGTTAAAAGAAAAAGTGGAAAATGTGTTGTTTTTTTTTTTCCCTGTAGGAAAAAAATTTGCATAATTGAATCATCTAACAATGATTGGTAGAGTGTCTTAAAGTGTTGTTGTTTTCTATTGTTTCTTTAATACAAAGTTTCGTGCTGCAGCATTTAAAGAGTTTCGCCATAAAAAAGAAAACTAACTTATTCTTTTATAATGCAAAATAAACAAATAGAATGAAAAATATATAAACTTGTGGAATGAGAAAAAAAAAAGAACTAAATAAGTGATTTTTTTTTTTTTTTTTTTGTAAATAAATAATAAAAATATGAAAATTTTTTTATAAAACTCTTGTCATTTGTATATTATTTTCTAAACAAAATATATTTCTTTTNNAATATGGTAGCACTTTCTTAAGATGTTGATGTTTACATCTTTAACAGGGTGTTTGTGAAACCTTAAATATAAATAAGATTTGATGTGTTTTATTTTTGCCATTATATATATTTGTGGTTATTTCCTCTCTTAAACCTTGATTTTTTAATGTTATTAAATATTATTAAAGTAAAAAAACAAAACTTGTATGTAATATACACACAAAAATAATTATGCAACATGCTGTAATTATATTGATTAAATATTAAATATAATTATTTATAAACATTCAAGTTTGTTGTGCTTAACAGAGAAAAAAAAAAACAAACATGCAAACAACAGTGTTACCATTTTATATACATATGTATATTTACATTAACAATAATAAAAATATTTACAAACATAGCATTTGGCTTTGTTTTTTATTATATATACATATTTTTTTTAGCGTGAAAATTTGTACTTACCTGCGTACTGGTATTGATAAATTATCAAAACTGCGTGACATTAGCGATACATCTTGACTAGCCCTACGTGACCTATATTGATAATGTTTCAAAAAATAAAAAATAAAAATAAAAACATAAAAAAATCATAAAAAATAAATAAAAAAAAAAATGAATCAAATGAAAAAAAAATCCCATACTATATAATATTAAGTTATGAAACTTGTTGGTTTTATATTATATAGTATTTTAAAATTTTGTGAAAATAATGCTTTTGCTTTTAAAATTTCAAAGAATAAATTCTGAAACCCGGGTTTACACATAGCAATTTTTCTTATTGCAATTCTGAGTTTTTAGGAAAGAGAGGAGAAGAGATTGCTAAACGTTTACTTTTCCCGTCTACAAAGTCAGAATTGCGGCAAGAAAAATTGTTGTGTGTGAACCCCGACTAAGTACAATAAACTTTTATTTAAATATATTTAGTCCAAAAAGTTTTATTTTACTACGTGTAACTACAAAACAATTTGCTTTTATTATTATTATTATTATTATTATTTTAGTCAAATTTTATTTTGAATTTGACTTTCTCTGAGTCCAAAATAGTACAATCACAAAGCATGTCCCCGGAAGTTTTATTGTAAAACACAGAGCATAAAAATTGTCAATTTTATCACAATATTATTTATAATATATTG
>MINK01002200.1:0-18590 GCA_001735545.1 Phormia regina
AACCAATTTGTGAAATCACCCAAAAGAGCATAAATACATGTTAATCTTAGTATCGGCTTAATATCCTATATTGGTATTTTTTTACATTTAGTAAAAGTATAGATCCAGAATTGGACCCTACCTGAATATTGGTACATATAGGCAATGATATAGGGTATCATGTAGTCGAGCTTGACCGACTATACCTTTTCCTCCCTTTATTATTATTATTTATATATTATTTATAAATTTATATCTCAAAAAAATCACATAATCAAAGCTGAAATATTTCCGAGTTAATGTGGAGGAGTACAGGCCTCAAGTGTGCCAGGGAGGTAGTGGATGGCCCTTCAAAATTGGCCATCTCGGTAATATAATTTTTTAAAAAATCACCACAATTTTAATTATGATATGACAGAAAAAATTTTTTATGTGTAGTCTTTATAAATCTCTACAAAAATACGTTTACATTTGTAGGTTATCTCTTTCAGTTTAAGATCGATCGGATCGAAATAAATTATTACCACATTTTAAGTCACGATTTTTAACATTTTTATCTTGGCAGGCTTAAAGTTGCCGCTATTTTTTTACAAAATTCTTAATAATATTGCTACAAAAATCATATAAATATAAATATAAATCCGTTAAAAAGATATATTAAATAAAAGTTGAAACTTTTAAAAAAGACGGTGTTCACACGCAGCAATTTTTCTTACAGCAGTTCTAACATTGTAGACACGAGAGGTAAAGAGATTGTAAAAGTTTAGTATTCTCTTCTCCTCTCTCTCCTATAAACTCAGAATTGCAGGAAGAAAAAATGCTGTAAGTGATCACGGGCTAATTCATTTTTTCATTTTCATTCATAATTAAATTTCAATACAAAATAAATTAAATTTATTAGAAAATAATTTGAAATATTTTATTCTGTGTATGGTGCTAGATAACTTTTCAATTTGCATAAAATGCAAGATCATTTTGCTTTCAATGAAATTAATGTCGTTCACACTAAACTCATTTCCATAACTTCGAGACTATATTAGATAAATTTTTATCAAGAAAATCGTTACGTTGAGTCTACATTAGAAAAATTGTTAGCAAGATAAAGGTCACATTTTTGTTTGTGTATCAGATAATTTTTTTATCTCCTTCAATTATAGGGGAAAACGAATATCATAACAAATCATATTAAAAGTACCAACCACAATCAAGATGACGTCTTTTACCAAGCATTATCAAGACAAAGTTGTCAGAGCTAGAGATTTCAATTTTCTTTTAACGCTGCAATAATACTGACAAATTCACGATAATTTTTTGACTTTTGTCTTGATAAAAATTTAATGTGGACTCAACGTTATAGAGGAAAATATATGTCATAATAAACCATGTAAAAAGTACCAACTTCAAGCAACTTCAAGACGAAGTTGCCAGAGCCCCAGACAGAGCAGACAATTTTATTTTGACACTGCAATAATAGTGACAAATTCAATCTATATTAGACAAATTTTTATCACTACAACAAATTGACGTTTGTCTTCATAAAAATTTGTCTAATGTAGACTCGTAGTAAGGCCCTCTAATGTATTATTTGCACATGACGTTATACATACAGATAACTTCTTTTATAAAATGTTTAATAATCAAAATGTAACTTAATTAACAAATTACTTTTCTTTATTATATTTTTTATTACATATTTTTATTAAAGAAATTTGCTGATTTTTATATTTTATTTAAAAAAAATATTTTCTATATTTGTTTTTATTTTATTTATTTTGAGTAAAAAAAATTGCAGTGTACATAATAGCGCATAAATAAAGACAACATTTTACCACATATAAATAAAAATAGACAATAAAATAAAAAAATAATATTTATTCATAGTAATTTTGCTAAATACAAATAAAATTTTTGTTTATCGAATGATATTTTTAGCAAAAGATATTTATAGCAGACAAACAAAAAATAAGCCAAAATATTTATTAAGGCATATCACAGTATTACACTGTAAATTAAAAGGAAATTCGGCATTTCTTTTTCATTATAAGGACTTGAATTTTGCCAATAATTTATTAACATTTTGTACTTTATTATTAATTTCTTTTAAATATTGTTAATATAAAAATCTGTGATATGCCTGTATGATTTAAAATAATAAATTTGTTATTAAAAAAATTTAAGAAAAACAACAAAAATTAAAATAAGCCAAAATATTTATTAAGGCATATCACAGTATTACATTTTAAATGAAAAGGAAATTCGGCATTTCCTTTTGATTATAAGGACTTGAATTTTCCCAATAATTTATTAACATTTTGTATGTATGTATTCTTCTAATATTGTTAATATAAAAATCTGTGATATGCCTGTCTGATTTAAAATAATATATTTGTTATTAAAAATAAACTTTTCCTAAAAGTTTAACAGAAAACAATAGTTTTTTTAATATAATATTTATTAAGGCATATCACAGTATTAACACAGTAAATTAAAAGGAAATTCGGCATTTCTTTTTCATTATAAGGACTTGAATTTTCCCAATAATTTATTAACATTTTGTATGTTTGTATTCTTTTAATATTGTTAATATAAAAATCTGTGATATGCCTCTCTGATTTGAAATAATAGATTCGTTATTAAAAAAAGTTTTCCTAAAATTTTGATAAATATTATATTAAATATTTAATAAAACTAAAATAATTATTAATAAGAATATAAAATCTAAATGAAAAATTCAACTAGTTACACGTTTTTTTTTAATAAATAAAACAATTGCTAAAAATAATAATAAAATTAAAGAAGAAAATTACAAGCAAAAGCATTTAATGGTATTTATTATATGATTTGTATTTTATTTAAAATTTTAATTAAATATTATATTTAAATGAAATAAACATGAGAATTTAAAAAGAAAAACATGATATTTTTTGTTTATAAAATTTAAATTAAACTATTTTTTTATTTTATATAATTACTATTGTAAATAATTTAATATAAAAATGATGTTTTATTTAAATACACAAAAATTCACACTGACACCCTGTAGCTCATGTAGTATTATAAGAAGCGCGAATGTTATATTCGGCTCTGCCGAATCTATATAGCCACAATCAACCTTTTCTAATTTTACGTTATATGGGAGGTGATCGGTAAAGTGTGCGGACCACGCCTATTTTTTATTTCCGAGTTTACATTGGACCTTTAACTATTTGAACACAATTTCTTTGATGTTTTACCTTATATGGGAGGTGACCGATAAAGTGGGCGGACCACGTCCATTTTTGGTTTCCAAGTTTATATCGACCCTCGAACTATCTGTACAAAATTTCGTTGTCGTACATGCTTTTCTTTAAGAGATTTCAGCTGAAAAATGTGAAATTAAGCTACCACGGACACCCTGTGTTTCTAGTTTTAATCCCATAACATTTTTGATTATTGATCGATTTTGCCCATTTTCAATACCAAACAAACCTTATATAAGATAAATATTTGTGCCAAATTTAGTCCCCCTACGTTGCCTCGTTCGAGTCCTATTTTACTTTCCACAATTATATACGGATATAGCTAGTTCGACTCAGAATCTAACCAGGACCCAGAAAATATATACATTGAGAGGTCTTAGATTCATTCGACATGTTACACGCGGAATGACAAAATTAATATACCCCCATCTTTTTGATGAGGGTATAAATCGAGAGAAAAAGGTATAGACGGTTAAGCCCAATCATATGATACCCTGTGCCAAAAATTCGGGAAGGTGTCAAATATGAATCTATATTTGTATTAAATGTTAAATTTAAAAATTTTAATACATAATATCACGAAATTAGGTATTATATAGGAACTATGATCAATTATGAACCGATCTTCATACAATTTTTCACTGTCATTTACATTTGTAAAAATGTTATTTTTGTCGAATATTAAGTTGATACTAATATTTTTATGGAATTTATGAACTTTAGAGTGCTTTTCGTAAGAGAGGTTCATATGTGATCTTGTTTGTGCTAAATTTGATTAAAATATTTATATTTTTAAGGTCTTCATGAGTGTTAAAACTCTTTTCCAGAAAGACATTTGTATAGGGATCAGAAATATGGATATAAAAACTTAAACTCAAATTTTATAAACGCGTAGGCTGATATTTTATAATATTAGGGATGTCAATGACTAAAAATATAGTTGTGTTTGTGTGAATGATAAATGAAAACAATCATTTTAAATTGTCGCTGTTTACAGCAGCATCCTATTCTGGCAGTGAACAGCTAATACCAGGGCACACTAAACAGGTATAATCGCCGAGGTAACAAATACAACAACCTAACCTTTTGTCTCTCTTTAATGTAATTGAAGTGTCAAAAACAACTGATTAAAATACATTGCAACATATACAATATTTTTGTAAATAATAAGACATAAACAAACTTTGACAGATCTGCGACACCAAAACAAAATCAGCTGGGCCGACGATTATACCTGTTCAGTGTACCCTGGCTGATACTGTTGCTGACTACGCATTAATGTAATTTGTTTTTGAGTATTTTTCCAATAGGACCAGCCATTTCAAAAGAATTATTTTTTTCTAAGTAGAAGATAACTTTTTAATCTTTTAAAGCAGTACGTTAATATTTTGAAATATTAATGGTAACTAATGTATAATTTTAAGTAGTATTTTAAGTACCACCATCAAAAACATGTCAAAAAAATTATTTAAGACCGTAAAACATAAAGTATATATTTTCTGATTCCTGATTAAATTTTGTGTCGATATAGCTATGTCCATAGATTTTTTGAATACAGCTGTTTATGTTTATATAGTTTGATGGTACTAAAATATTTGATAAGGTTGCAAGGTAGTCAGTAGAATGTTTCTCATCGAATTATTAAAGAAAAAGTTTTTGACAGAATAAATTTTGCAGAAAAAAAATTAAATTTGTCGGCCCCACATACCCTTCAAAAGCGGAGCTATAAGGATTCAAAGGCGCTCAACTTTGACATAAAAATTGTTTAAAAACTCTTGTCAATTTATTATACGATTTTAAATATATTTTCATCTTATTAAAGTCCTCGAGAAATCCTATATATTTGTTATTTAACAGTTAAAGTTCTCGAGTTATTTCAATTAAAATCTCTGGTATATCAGGAAATTTGGATTTCTAGAAATTTCGTTTTCTTTTTTTATATTGGGGGGATCTTATAGTTAATGCATTTGGACTTTACCGTATGGTAATATAGAGCCTTAACCGCTGCAACACCGTCCACATATATGTCGATGCACAGAAATTATATTCCCCTGATCAACCTAACTGCACATCAATGGCATATTATGTTGGCTCAGAATACTGTACACGGGCGGTTCGGTAATCTGAGGGACAATAAAATTTCCAAATCATTGGAGTAAATACCCGTACTAGTGATATTTTCGATCCAGTAGTGAAAATTTAAATATATTTCTTTAAACATGGAATTAGCCCATTCTTCCCTGGATAGGTTTCAAACATTGAAGTTCAATCGCGGTACCAAATAATCGGTTTCCCGTTTCGGAGTGCCGTTAGCAACCTAGTCATGCGTTAGAGCCCAAACACAAGCAAGCGGTGTTGTATGTTGTTTTTCGCTCTAAGAGAGAAACGCAAATTAAATGAAGACGGCATTCAGCAGCGGATTTTACATACATTTTGCTTTCGTTTATTTATATTTTTTGTATATGTCAACAACAAAACTACCAGTATAAAAAATATCTTTCTTCCACTCTTAAATTCCATACATAAATAAAATATCTCTTTCCTTTTTATATAAATTTAGTGTAAACCTACGTGATTAATTTTGCAACAACGGTAACACCGACACAGAGGGAGAGTGAGAAATTGAGAGCTTTTAAGAATCCGTTGTAAAAATATAATAAATTTTAATTTTCAGCGTATTCCGCTGTACTGTTTTAGTTGGCTAATCTTCATATAAAAGAAAAATAATCCGCGGAGACATTTTTGATGAAAATGTCAAGGGGAAAGATAACTAGCATTGTCTCCAGATTGCCTTCAGGAGTGGAGAGCATCGCACCAGTAATAAAGAGACAAGCCAATCTCGTCAAAATTACACCAAGATACATGGCTTCTCTAGAAAGTTCCAGGGTAGTATCATCAAAACGATATACTTTAGAACTTTATATTTCCTTGTAAATAGTATTAGTTCGGTCTTTGTGGGGTTTAAACTCAGACTATTGACCCTGGCCCATGTTAATAAATGCAATGTAATTGTCTAGTTTTTCTATATAAATTAAAACCACTTCACTTTTTAGTAAAACGCAAATAAAAACAAACAATATATATATTTATGATACAGCCTGTCCAGTTAATTTCACAACATTGAGCTTTTATATGTAATAAAAATTATTAAATGGACAAATCTTCTCCTATTATTTTATTTTTTTTTTATTCGTGTGTAAACAATTTACTTAAAATTGTTAAATCGAGGAGCTGCTTTTCGAAATCTATTTTTGGAAAATAAATACAAAATTGTTATTGACATTTATATCAATGTCATATAAACTAAAATTCCCAAATAAAAAAAAAAAATGAAAATCCAAACTTTTATATTTTTTCCCTCCATTTTAAGCTTTATTGTGTATTTAATTACAAAAAAAAATTGTATAATAGTTTAATAAATTTTTAAGTTAAATTTTTAAAAAGAAAATTTCTTTAAAATTGTATTTTGCATGAAATTTTGTTTAAAAAAATGTATTATTGTATAAATTTTTTTTAATATCTCAAAATATATAATTATTTTATTATTTTTAATTTAAAATATTTTTTTTTTGAAAAAAAATTGTTATATTGTATATATTTTTTAAAAGTTATATAATTCTTTTAATTTGATTTCTTCTAAAAATTTTATTAGTTTTTCTTCTTTATACTCATTTTGTTTAATATAAATATTTAGGTATTTATAAGTTTTTTTTTCTTGTAAATAAATTGTTGTTTTTTTATTTTCTTTGGCTTATCTTATATTAATTAATAATTTTCTATATAATTTAGCATAAAATTAATTGTTTTTTTGTTATATAAATATTAAAAACATACAATAATATATTAAAATTTATTTATACTTAATAACTAAATATTTTTGTTTTTTTATTTATTTATATAAAAGAAAATGTACAAATGATTTGGGGATTTAAGTACAAAAACGGAAAAATATAAAAAAAAATAAGTGGGATTATTAAAAAGTGAGGTTAGGACTGAAAGGATTTAATTAGAAAGAGAATAAGAGAGTGAAAATATAGACAACAAAGCTTTTTCCTTTCAATGTAAAAACTTAATTGAAACGTATTTCTATGCTTTTAAGCTTGTTTTAAACAGAGTTTAGTTAAACTTGTTTAAAACTTTAGTCCAAGTTTTACTTTAAATATTCTTTAATTAAAAATTGTAAAATTTATTTAGTATTAATTAAAAAAAGACTCAAATGAGAACTTAGTTTCTAAAAAAAGTTGTTAAGCTTTATTTTCTTCCTGTCTCTCTCTCTTCCCTCTTTTAAATTAAACCTTATTTTATTTCTGTTAAAAGTTTAACAAAGTTTCTGTTTTTGTTTTAATGCTCAACATGGAAATTTAAGGAAAATAAATTATGATTCTGGGGAGGAATGCCTCTGCTCTGTTTTTTATTTTTTTTTTTTTATTTTTACAAAAAAATGTTTAAGAAAAACATATGAAATATTATTGTTTAATAGATGAAACTTAAATTATATTTAAAAAACCCGCCCTTTTGTTTAATTTAAACTAATTTATTTAATTATTTATAATAAATTTAATAATAATTATTGCAACGAGATTAAGGACAGTTTCCCTCTGTTTTTTTACTTTAAAGTTTAAACTAAAGATTATAAACAATTTTAATAAAAAAAGAAAAAAAGAGAATAATATTACAATGATGAAAAAAAGAGTTTTTCAGAAAGAAAAAAAAAATAAGAAAATAATGTTAATAAAATATACAGTCTCATCCTGATAATAAACATCAGCCACAACAAATTTACAAACCATGATCATTGGTATTGAGAAAACTTCGACAAACACGACTCACTTCGGGATTATTGTGATTGATGAGTTGCATGTAGATTTGTTTGTGCAGCTGTAGCTCATTGGTCATTTCCTGTAGTTGACGTAAAAGAGCCTCTTTTTCCTTGAGCAAACTTTTGACACGTTCCTCTACCTCACGTGAACGTACTTTAGCTTTTTCACGTGACTTGCGTACAGCGATATTATTACGTTCACGACGACGACGATATTCCTCGGTACCCTTGTCCACATGTTTAAGGGATTGTTTGCGTTGTTGGTGCATTTGTTTGTTGTGATGCTTGAGCAGATGGGCACCAGCAGCTAGATGAGGCAAATTAACGGCAGAATGATGAGCCAAAACATTGGCCGAGGTAAGAGTATTAAAATTATTGGAGTTTTGTGATGAAGAATTATTGGAATTACCATTGCCGTTGGCATTCTGATAAGGATTATAGAGACCATTTGTGGAACCATTGGTAATGAAAGCAGCGGCAGCAGCATTATTGGCGGCATTAGTTTCTTGCAAATGACGCCGGTATTCAGGATCTATGGGTTCTTCTTTAATGGTTGAGGTATCGGAACCCACCGAAGAGTTTTCATCACTGGAATTATTGCTATAGGAGGCATTAGAGTGTACTGCCTGGGGCATATAGGCCAAAGGATTACGACCATATTGATGTTGTTGGGTACGCAATGATTGCTGCTGCAATTGATGTTGCTGTAAAACTTTAGCAGCTGCGGTTACCATACCATTGGGAGGCAAAGTGGCAGATAAAACACCTGGACTGGTAACCATATCACTAAATATACCCAAAGTTTCCTGATCACGAAAACTATCATCGATTAAATGTTGCAAGTCTAATGAGATCTCTTGAGCGGTCAATTCATCTAAATCTGATTGGGTATATTGTTGCATGATTTGTTTTTGCAACAAGTTGACATTATTAACATTTGCATTTAACACTGAATTATTATTGTTGTTATTATTCATAGCCGCCGCCTGATGCATTTGATGCATGGCATGTTGTTTCACCACCAAACCAGCACCACCACCCACACCATTTGTTTGCTGTTGTTGTGTATTATTGTTATTATCATTCTGTTGTTGTTGTTGCTGTTGATTATTTTGCTGCTGTTGCTGTTGTTGTTGTTGCTGCTGCTGCTGAGACGACATAGCCGTTAGGGTAATTTGTCCTATAATAGCTTGTTGAGGAGGCGGTTGTTTTTTTAAATCCAATTGTGTTAGTGTTTGTACGGTATCGTACATTTGTGGTGATTCCATGTTGAGCATTTTTAATTGTTGAAATGAAGGCAAAATTTTGACGGAGTTTTTAATATTGATAATTGTTTGAACAAAAAAAAAACACACAAATTAAATTAAAGAAAAAGGTGTTGGATTTTGCGAAACGATTTTTCTTTCTCTTAAGATTTCCCAGGGAAAAAATGGTTTTCCTAAACCATTTTAAGAATAAACAAAATATAGGATATATAAATAGAGTTTTGGCTTATAAAGGATCATAAAGAGATCATTTAGTTTAACAAAAACTTGGCCAAGAAATTTGTTTAATTAATCTTTTTAGGTTTTTTATTTTTTTTTAATATGAGTTGTTGTTTATTTTAATGGAGGTTTTTTGCTTTTCTCTGCTGAGTTGTTGATTGATTTGAAGAATTATTTGTTATTGTTTTGTTTAACGGTTATTTGTAGTATTAGTTGTTGTTATTGTTTATAAATTTCCTTTTGTTTTGGGATGTTTTTTTTTTGTTCTCTTCTATATTGTGGAGAAGATTTGTTTGTTTACTTTTTTTTATATAAAAGAATATTCCTTGTTTTGGGTTTTTTAGCTATTTCTTTTTGCTTTATTATTGTTGTTGTTTTTAACACTTGTTTTGTTTTTATTAAACAGCTGATTTATAGTGTTTCTTTAGTAGAAGTTGTGGATTTTTTAAATGTCCTTTATTGAAGTTGGGGATTTTTATACTTTTTTTAATTTGTTTATAATTAGTTGTAGATTTTTTTTAAGAGCTGCTAAAAGATTTCACAATAAAATTTATTATTTTGTTTGAAATTTATTTAAAATTATTAATTTTATTTATTACAAAAATTAATAGTTTTAAATAAATTTTTCAAAAAAATTAAATACAATTTAGTTTTTAAGGAAAATTTATTTTTATAAATAAAAAAATATTATTAACAATTTGTGCTATTTTTTATATAAGTTTTATAACATTTTGAAAATGTCTTTTTAATATTATTATTATGATTATAGTTGTTTAATTTGATTCCTTTTTTACTTTAAAGTATCATATTTTTTATAATTTTATTGGGCAACACTGGTTTTGCATGTTGGAATTTCTCAGTTAATTAAAATACATGGAATTCTAGGCCTATAAATCACATTAAAAGAGTTATGTAACTATAATTTATTGAGAAGCTAGATTTATCAAAGATAAGATTTTTGAATCAATTAAAATTAAATTAAAATTTTTTATTATTTCATTTATTTATTTACTTTTTTTTGTAATATTAATTAATAAACGAATCAAATATCAATAAAATTTAATAAAAATTTAAATATTTGAACTAAAATTTTAATTCTTTGAATTTCAATTAACAATATAATTGAATTTATATTATATGCAATTGATTTTGGATTTTTTTATGTAAAATTTGATTTTAATTTGTAAGAATACTAAACTTTTGTGTACATTATTTAACATTAAAAATCAATTTAAAATTCTATCTAATAATTTAATTGAATCTTATATGAAAATACTTAAATCAATTTAAAAGTGATTTATAAACTTACAACTCCATGATCATGAATATCCAATTTTAATGAGAAAACCTGAGTGGCAATAAAAATTTAATATTTTTTGTTGCCCTGTTGATAATTATTAAAAAAAAATATTTATTTGAAAATTAAATAATTTTTTTTAATAAATTATTTATTTTTTATAAAAAATATAAAAATATGGATTTTTTCTTTTTTCTTGCTCTTCTTCAAAATAAAATATTTTTTATTTAATTTTTTTAAAAGTTTTTAAACTTTTTTTAATAAAAGTTTTTTGTAAAATAAATTATATTTTGAAATAAAATAATTTTCATAAATCGAACATTTTTTGTTTAATTTGTTTTACTTTTTAAAAATTGTTTATGGAATTTTAATTTATTTTTTTTTTCTTTAAATTGTTTTAATTTTTAAAAATTGTTTATGGAATTTTTCAAATGTTTTGATTTTTTTCTTTTGTTTATTCGTATAACTTGTTTATTTAAGATTAAACTGTATAATTTTTAATTTTGTTATATTTTTTTTTTTTAAATAATTTTAATTGTCCATTTTTTATTGAAGTACAAATAGAGTTTTTTATTATTTATTTATCTATATTTCTTTCATTTTTTCATAATTTTTTTATTTATAAGATTTCACAATAATTCGGTTTTTATTATTTTTCATATTAAATGTATTTTTCCATTTTATTTTTAATAATTTTTGAAGTCCATTTTATAATCTTTTAGTCCTATAAAAAATATTTATTTTTTTTAATAATTAAATTCATTAATTAATTTTATAAATCGAATTATTAATATTTAAAGTCTTTATTTATTTTTTATTAATTAAATTTGTTAATTAATTTAATAATTCGAATTATTAATATTTATTTTATTTTTTGTTTTTAATACTTAATATATATTTTCGGTCCAATCACTTTCTTTTTTTACTTCTATATAT
Organism: Phormia regina; assembly: GCA_001735545.1. Classification (NCBI taxonomy): domain Eukaryota; kingdom Metazoa; phylum Arthropoda; class Insecta; order Diptera; family Calliphoridae; genus Phormia; species Phormia regina. Next base: position 11,755 of record MINK01002200.1, read on the forward strand.
TTTTTTATAATTAAGTGTTTAAAATTATAATATTTTTTTCATATTTAGAGTCTTTGTTCTTTAATTTTGTAATTTAATTTAATAATTATTTTTCAGTCCAATCACAATTTTTTCTTAATTTTTATATATATTTTTTTTTAATTAAATATTTTCCATTTTAAATTTTTAGTCTTTGTTTTTATTATTTTTAATTTTTTTTATAATTAAATTTACAATTTAAATTGTTTAAATTAAATTAAATTACTTTTTTTAATTATTTATTAATTTTCTTTTAGTCCAGTTCATTATTTTTTTAATTTTCACTTCATTTTTCAATATTTTTTAAATTGAAATTGTTTTTAAATTATTTTTTTTTTTTAATAAATTTATTTATTTTATATTTTTTTTAATAAATTTAAATTATTTTTAATTTTAAAATTCAATGTTTATTGAAAAATTCCATAAATATTTTTATTTTGGTTTTGTAGTTTTTAAAATTATTTGCTATAAAATATATTTTCACAAATTTGTTTTGAAAATCCATAAAATATTTTTTCTTTTTTATTAAGTTACCAGTTTTTTTTTATTTAAAAAATATAAAGTTTTTTTTAATAAAATTTTAAAATGTATTTATTTAGTATTTNNAAATAAAAATTCTTTTTGATTTTCAGTTCAAAATAATTTATATTTTTTATGTTTATTTTATTAAAAAAAAATTTATTTTTGTTTTTATATAAGAAATTTGTATTTTTTTATTATTTTTCCATTTTTTTTTTATAAAAAAATTAATTTTTAGCACAAATTGTTAATAATATTTTTTTTATTTAAATTCTTTATTTTATTTTTAAAATAAAATTCTTTATTTTTAATAATTCGTCTTAATATTCCTTTATATTAATACACACTTTTCAATAAATCTCTTAATATCCGTTTCAGCATAAACTTCCGTTTCCCGTTATTTTGTTTGTTCAAAAAAAAAAAACCGTTGAAATTTAAAAATCAAAACTTTTTTTATAATATTTTTTAATAAAACTTTTTGTTTGTAATTAATGTAATAAAAAATCAAAATATATATATATTTTTTTTTTTAAATTTCTTTTATTATATTTATTTGTTTTTTTTTTTTTTTAATATAATTTTTTGTTTTTTGTTTAAACGTCTTAAAACGACTGAAGTGTTTCACAAGTGATGCAACAGATTTTATATTATTTTCGTCTTTTTTTCTATACTTTTATATTTCTTTTCGTATTAAGTCTTTTTTTATATTTCTTCTTCTGTGATTCGTTCAACAAAAAAAAATTTTTTTTTTTTTGGTAAGAAGTGCGCGTCCGCATCCGTTTAGCTTTGGCCCATAACTACTACTCTATGGCTACTCGGAGACAGAGTATGTGTATATGTGCCACCGTGGTACTGTTTTGGTACACTAATTCGAAGAAAAAAATCAAAAAAGAAAAATAATCAAGAGAAGTGCACTTTTCGGTAGTAGCAATAGTACTTTTTTCTTTGTAGTCTTCTTAGTATGTATTTTAAATTACAACAAAATCTTTTTTAATTTCTTAGTATTTGTATTATGATTTGTTTTTTCGTTAACCGTAATGTTGTACCGCAATGTTGGACTATCAATGTATGAATGAATTATGCCTTCTTTTTTGTTGCCTGCTCTGGCTAAAGTGTAAAATAAAACTTTGAAGGCGTCCCCAAAAAAAAAAATACAGAAAAAACAACCGAAATATCAAAGACACACTAACAAAAAAAAGAAATAAAAAATGACGTAGCCAACGTTAATGTAATGACGCGAAGATCGTTTTATTATTGTTGTTGTTGCTTTGTTTTTTATTATTATTTTCTTAGTACTGTTACTTTTCATATGCTAGCTTGCACTCTTTACATGCCTGACTCTTGTTGGTGTTAAGCTCTCTCATAAGAGAGCTTTTTTGTGATAATGTAACACCAATACTAATACACTACTACCCTGCAATATGTGTGTAAAATCAGCTGTTTATTGCTTTTTATTTACCGTTATGCTAAAGAAATGTTTTTTAAGCAAAAAAATAAAACACTAAAATAAAATACAAGAAAAGTGTTAAAAATGTTCAAGTAATTTTTTTTATTATTCTAAGTACTTTTTTATTAAAAAATAATTTTAAACCAGTTTTATTTTATTCCTTTTTTTCTTATTTGCTTTTCTTCTACAGCAATTATATGTTTTGGCGCTCTTTTTCTTGTTTTCATATGAATCTCATGCCACTTACCTCCCAGAAGATTACAAGTTAGTATCCAACACACAAACACAATACAAGAAACAGTCATGTCCATAGTAGCTGATTTGTTTAGATTTAGCGTTTTTAGCAACAATTTTATTATATTTTACTAAAAAGGAATTATGACAAAACGCTTTTTTTGGAAATAATTCTGTAACTATTGAACCATTTGAGATATCTCAATAAAATTCCACATGGTCAAAGCTAAGACGGTTTTAAATTGATTTGGAGTGGATAGGTTCCTGGCGGCTTCAGGAAAGTATTGGGTGACCCTCCAAATGTAGAAAAGAAATTGTATACATAGATAGCACAGAGAAACACAAATATTGTAGCATATCTCGAAAACTACTTGTCTGAATTTGTTAAAAAATATATTAAAAAATCGTGTTAATATTATCCTCAAGTATTTTTAACATTATTATTTTATACGTTTAATAGTTGTAAAGATATTAAGGCCATTTCTGAAAATATTTGAATTTTTAACAAAATTGAGAATATTTTTTTTCAAAAAATCATAAAAATTTGAAAATGTCAAAAATTTAAATTTTTATTCTTTGCTCATAAAGATAGATTTGTTGCCAATAAAGTAAGACCCATATCATTGAAATCAATGCATAAATTTTAGAAATCACACTCATGTTTTTTTTTTTAATTTCTAATTTTTCTATGTAGTACTTTAATCCTTTCACTAATCTTTAAAAAAATGACTGGAATTTCCACTGATATTAACAATATTTTTTTAACTATTACAGCTTATTTTTGTTTTTTCTTTGGAAGTAGTGAGAGATGCTACAGTTCTAAAATACTTCCCGTCGTCGCTCTTAATTTTTATATGAAAAAATATGTGATTCTCTCGGTAGCTGCAGCTAAATTCATGTGCGGCCGAAAGAGTTAATAAAAGTTATAGATCGATTTTTATTTTTTGCACTTTAAATTTTTATGATTTTTGAAAAAATAAATAAACTTTCGCAATTTTGGGTTTTTTTTAGAAAAAGGCCTTAATAACTTCTTAACTTCCGACCATATTAAAAAATTATGTAAGGAAGACTTGAGAATAATATTTTGCTGTGTTATCTTAGAAACTAACACAGCAAAAGTTTTAACATTTTGTTATAATAACTATTTTAAAAACCTTTATTAGGTTCAGCTGCAAATTGAATGGAAAGGACCGAAGGAAAGGTATCATCCCCTATACAAAGAAAATATTCTTAGCGAAATATCTAAAGAACTATTAGGTTGAGAGCATATTTTGAAAACTATTATAGCAAAAGCGAAAATATATTGTTGGAAAGACTTTATAATAAACCTGCATTTTTGGGATGAAAACGATACGGATAGAACGTGGAGGAAGGGTATCCGCAGTGCTTTGATCCCATACAACAATGGGACAAAAATAGAAGGAGTTGTTGTAGCAAATGGAAACTTGGTATACATATCACTTTAAATACGAAGTTTTTTTAAAAATTTGCCTATATTGGCATATATCCTAAAGTCCAAAAAATATTTTTTTCTAAAATACTGGTCTGAACTTTACCAAAATTTGTGCCAGCCATGAAAAATTTATTGATTATAAGTCTGCTAGACAGAATTTCACCAAAATTTATGATTATAGTGAGATATGGATTCTGCCAACAAGAACACTCCTACCTCCCATATGTCCTAAAATGAGAAAAATGCATTTCTGGCTAACGCACAGTATTTAATTTTATAAAAAGAGAAGGAAGAGTCACAGAAAATTTAAAGTTTGCACATATGTTACTTAGATACAGAGTTACTATAAACATTGTTTTGATAAAAATCGGAGCAAAAACACACTGACCTCTCATGTATTCTGAATATACTGGTGGAAACAGTATAAAAATTTAAGATAGCTATAGGAAATGGGTATTTTAAAGGTCAGACAGTATTTTATTTTATAGGAGCAAGGGTAAACTTACCTCCCCCAAGCCCTATCATTATTAAATATTATTTTAACGTCTGCACCCATATTTTATGTTGAGCAAATCATTAATTTGCTTAATTTCGACCGATTTCCGGACCGAAAACCGTATTTAAATCCCAGTTTTTTAAGCATATCTTCACAAATGCCATTTCAACCGATCGAGCAAATATTAAGGTCGAAAATTGTGGAAGTAACAAACGGAATGACAAAACTTATACCCTTTATACCTGTGGTGTAGGGTATAAAAACTTCAGAAGGATCGATTATAGTCGTTTTAAAAATCCCTCGCTCGAGTACCACTTTAACGCTTATAATATATGTATATAAGTAGTTCACAATTGAAAAATATGAAAAATAACATAAATCGAACTAGAGCACGAATCAATACAGATCCAATATTATTTTATTTTTTTTTACATCAACATATATTATTAAATTATCAACACTGTTAACAACAACCTGTGGATACATTTTTTTTATTTTATTACATTTATTTTTCTGCTCTTTTATTTTAAGTTTATATCTTTTTCTCTTTCTCTCGATATCTATGTATCTTAATACTCTTTTTTATAAATTCTCCTTAAGCGAAAGCTATTATTTATTTATGCTGTAATAATGCATTTGGACTCATTTAACTTAACTATTTGCTGCTGCCGCTGTTGTTGTAAGTAGTTTTTTTCTGCTTTTTCTGTTTGTTACATAGTCTTTGTTTGTTTGTGGTTGTGAGTTAGTTAACTTAACTCTCACTTCTTAATAGTTGTTGTTGTGATTATAGTACGAGTATAAATTAAAGCATTCTTCAATTCAACTCTTTTTTTCTGCTTCTTTTTATTCGTTTTTATTTTCTTTTTGTTGTTGTTTACTTTTTTAGTGGGTATTTGTGTCAGAGCCGAATGAAAGCAAAAGTTTTATATCTTTTTGCTATTGTTTTTGTTGTTATTGTTTTACAATGTGTTCGATCACTTTTACTCTCGATTTTCAGGTAAGTGTTTGTTCACACACACACAGATATACACGGGGAAATATGTATTAGTTTAAGTTAAAGTAGAGTTTTTGTGGCAGTAAGTCAGTTGGGGTTTGATGGTTTTATTGCTTGATTTAAATTATGATAACGTCTGTTTAATATGTTGTGTGTTTGTATGCACGTTATATAGTTTTTTAAAATCATTTTTTTATAGGTCAGTTTTGATTAGAAATTTTTTTGTTGTTTTGAGAGTTTTTAATATGTCAATGTTGGACATTAAATGATCGCAAATCATTTATATATTTATTGTTGAGAGGAATTTGTGTTTAAAGAAAAAAATTTTTAAATTAAGTTTTAAGAGCTGTAAATTGTTTTAAATATTTGGGGAATGCATTAATTTCGCTGTCAATAGGTTTTGAGTTATATGATCAGCAATGATCTTTAGGAAAAAATAGAGAAACACTCAAATGGCTCATAATATAATTTAATCCGGTCTACTCCATATTTTCTTTATTACAGTTATACGTTTGAAAGCGATTTTTGAAAGTAGATTCATATCACCTGATATATCTAGATCTTGAGAATCGATCTTTAAATCATTTAAAAGATTTAAATTGATGAATTCATGCTAACAAAAATATTTATTAAAATTACGTAGAAATTTCCATTAGAATATTAATCCAGTATTTTTATTCCGTAACTTGTTAAAAATTTTCAAAAACGAAAACAATTATAAAATTCTAGAAGTCACCCAATTTTTTTTTTTCTTTTTTTGCAGAAAGATTCATGTAATATTTAAGGTAAACACCTTTAATGTCAACAAAACACAAACAATTTATTACTAACACCCTGTTTTAAACAAGACTTATAAGTCGTCTTCTCAAAATAATTTAAAATATTTTCACAAAGTTATAGAAGATGGGTCACAGTTGAAACATATATTTTTGACCATATAATTTAAAAAGATTTTGTTGAATAAAGTTTTTTTTGTGACTGCTAGAGGGCGCTAAATTCAGAGAATTTTAAACCAAAAAGCTGATTTTAAACTGTTTAAAGAAAAAATCGTCAAAAATTCATTTTTTGCTGAAAATGACGATGTTTCGTTTTTTCAATACCTCAGAATATTGATAGATAAAAATTATGATTATCTTTTAAATATAGAGTGTCAAATAAATACATATTATTGCTCAAATTCACAAAAAAATTTGTTATCTAAAACTTAAAAATTCCTTAAATTTGATGAAGTATATGAAAAAAAATTATAAAATTTTTTTGAGGTTTATATAATTTATTATAGTTATTTAATAGATTAACAAACTGTTAGAGCCTATTTCTTGCCACAACAACTGAAGAATAAAAAATATATTTTTCGACCTCATATATTACGCTAATTGTAGAGAATTTTAAATTTTAATATAAAAATTACATGATTTCGATAAAATAATATTTAATAATGATAGGCTTTAGTGAAGGTAAGTTTGCCCTTGCTCCTGTTAAATATAATATTGTCTGACCTATAAAAAAATATATTTTCAATAGATTCGAAAATTTTGATAATATTTTCACCAGTTGTTTAGACTGAATTTTTGGCGATTTGAAAAAAATATTCGAAATGGCCAACTTAAAAGGGTCACCCACTACCACCTGATCCTTTAGAAGCCTGTAATCCTCCAAATCAACTTAAAAATAC
>MINK01002212.1:0-15273 GCA_001735545.1 Phormia regina
TATTTGTTTGTGGCTATTGAAAAGGGTTCAATATGTTTTTGTTTTGTTGTTGTTTTTTTTAGTTTGTTTTCAGTTGGTTTAATATTTTTGTTATTGTTGATCAAGGATAACAATAAAAATTAAATATATTAATTTTTTTTTATTTAAAGTTATGAATGTTTTATGAATTTTTGTGGGTGGGGAGGTGGTAGGAAGAGGGGTGGTTAAGGGGAAATATATTAAAGACGTAAGCAGTCTATAGATTGGTTTAAACTCTTGACTATATTTTAGTTTTTAGCAGTGACTATAGACTAGTCTTTAGCCTTGACTATACTCTATAATATTAACAATAGTCTTGCCTATATCTAGTCTATATCCTTGAATATAATTTGGTATATATCCTTAAATATAGTCTATAGCCTTGACTATAGTCTGGTCTATGGCCTCGTCTATAGACTAGTCTTCAGCCTTGACTATAGAGTAGTCTTTAGCCTTGACTATAGTCTAGTCTATAGTTTTGACTATATTCTAGTCTATAGCCTTTACTGTAGTTCTTGACAATAGCCTAGTCTATATTCTTGACTATAGTCTATTCTATAGCCTTGACTATAGTCTAGTATATAGTCTTGAGTATAGATTAGTCTATAGCCTTAACTATAGTCTAGTCTATAGTCTTGACTATATTGTAGTCTATAGCCTTGACTATAGTCTTGACAATAGCCTAGTCTATAGTCATGACTATAGATTAGTCTATAGTCTTGACTATAGTCTATTCTATAGTCTTGACTTTATTCTAGACTATAGCCTTGATTATAGTTTAGTCTATAGTCTTGACTATAGTCTAGTCTATAGTCTTGACTATAGTCTAGTCTATAGTATAGTCTATAGTCTTGACTATATTCTAGCCTATAGTCTTGACAATACCCTAGTCTATAGTCTTGACTATAGTCTAATCTATAGTCTTGACTGTAGTATAGCCTTGACAATAGTTTAGTCTATAGCCTTGACTATAGTTTTGACTATAGTATAGACTTGAATATAGTCTAATCTATAGAATAGTCTATAGTGTTGAATATAGTCTAGTATATAGTCTTGACTATAGTCTAGTGTATGGCCTTGACTATAGTCTTGTCTTGAATATAGTCTAGTCTATAAGAAAAACTTTTTAAAATTCCTTTTAAATTCCAATCTTATTTCTCAGTCATTCACTCCTTTAGCAAAAGTTTAAAATACGTTTCTCGGTAATTGGCATTCGTTAAAAAGACATTAACTCCTATATTATTTGCTATTGTGATGGTTGGTGACATCATGCAACATTGATCACATTACAAAGCTTTATAAAAATATGTTATTATTTTTATAAATATGTATGACAATGTTTAAAACAATATTTATATATTTTATTGGAATTTGAAAGCCTTTATACACACATACATACGTTAACAAATTTGTTGACAAAACCAAACAACTTTAAAAACAAAGATATTGATGATAAAATATTATTCCTCAGCAAAAAACTTGTTTTATATTTCAACGCATTCAAACCAACCAACCAACCAAAATGCAACCAGCCACCTAGCATAACAATAACAACAGCAACAACTTGAAGTTTAAAGAATCACAATGCGTTACAGTTTATCATGTCAAGATATAATTTTTAAGATAAAAGTTTTAGCAGCAAAAAAATACAAAAATATGAAACTCCTCAACAACAATGATATCAATTTTATTACATGCTGCGCTTTTTTTTATCTTCTTCTCTATAAAAGACAATTTTCTGCATGATTTAAACAATATGATCTCTTAAATGGATAATAAATATTTTAATAGTTAAAATATTCTTAGAATTTGTCATCTTCATTGTCAAAAGCTCAGTCAGCATCATCAATTATTGACACTTGAAAAATCACGTTTTTTCAATCAAATTTTTAAAATTTTCTCTTAAAAAAAAAAACGAACTCATCATGATAATTTGATCATGTTTTATAGATAAAATTTGCATAAACTGTTTGCTATTAATGTGGCAAGAGAGAAGATCATGTTTTAGCCAAAAGGGTGGTTGTTAAGATTAAACTATAAGCCAGAAATTATTTGAAATTAAAAAAAAACGTGAGTAATTTATTTATTTAAAATAATTTATTACTAAAAGTTCTAAAAGCTTTTAATGTTGGTAAATTTATTTGTTAATAATTGAAAAATTTATAGAAAAATTATAAAAACAATTTTAAGTGATTTTTTCTAGCAGCTGCGTAGTTTTAAAGAAAATCCAAATTGAAAACTAAATTACGCAAAGATTTTTTAAGAATTAAAAGTTTAAATGAATTATTAATAAGTTGAACTTCAATTAATTACATTTAAGTTAATATTAAATAATTGATAGTTTATAGAAGAGACTAGACTATTTTTTAAAGCTTATAGCGCAGACTATAAAACAGACTATAGACTGGCCTATAGCTGGGTTATAGCATGGTATATACTATAAATAATATATACTATAAATTGCGCTATAAATTGGGTTATTGCATACACTATAGACTGGGCTATATCATAGACTATAGACTGGGCTATAACACAGACCATAGCTTTGGCTATAGCATAAACCGTAGACTGGGTTGTAGGATTGAATATAAACTGGACTAGAGCACAAAATATATACTGGGCTATAGATTGAACTATAGCATAGACTATAGACTGGACTATAGCATAGACTATAGACTGGACTATAACACAGATCAAAGACTGGTCTATAGCACAGATCATAAACTGCGATATAGCATGTACTTTAAACCGGAAAATAGCATAGACTACAAACTGTGCTAGAACATGGGCTATAAATTGGGCTATAGCATAGACTATAACCTGGCCTATAGCACAAAATACGCCGAGCTATAGCATAAACTATAAACAGCGCTATACCATGGACTATTAACTGGGCTATAACACAGACTATAGACTGGCCTAGAATATTGGCTATAAATTCAACTATAGCACAGATTATATATTGGGCTATAGCACAGACCATTGACTGGACTATAGCATCCACTATAAACTGGGCTATAGCATAGATTATACATTGGGCTACAGCACAGACCATAGACTGGGCTATAGTACTGACTATAAACTAACTTATAGCATAGACTATCGATTGGATATAGCAGAGACTATGAACTATGTTATAGCCCAGACTATAAATGGGGCTACAGTTCTGACTATAAACAAAACTATATCACAAACTATTCATTACGCTATATGATGTACTATAGACTGGGCTTTAATATGGGCTTTAGCATAACTGGGCTATAGCACTGACTATAAATTGAATTGTAGCATAGATTACAGACTGAATATAGCACATACTATAAACTATGCTATAGCACCAGCTATATACTAAGCTATAGCACAGATTATAGACCAAACTATAGCACAAACTATGGATTGTCTTATAGCACTGACTATATGCTGAGCTATAGCATCATATACTTTAGACTGGATACAGCAGATACTAAAGCACAAACTATAAACTAGCACAGATGATCTACTGAGCTGTAGTACTGACTATGGGCTATAGCACAGATTATTACCTGTTTTATAGCATAGACTACCTATAGCTATAGCATAGGCCATATAAACTACTATATATGGCTAGGAATACTGAACTATAGTTTAACTTTATGTTTTTTTCTTCAAGTCCTTTTTCGTTGTATGAAAATATTTTTCTTTTCATAATTTTTTTTAGCTTTCACTCTATGTTTTATGTTAAATATTTAATAATAATTATAATTCGTTTTTTTTTTCGTCCTAAAGCAAACATGTTCACTATTGTTATGTAGTTTTATTATTTTTGTTTTTCTTTTTAAGAAAATACAAAATTCTATTCTTACTGAAAATAAAAATTATGTTTATTTAACTTTTCTACAACAAAACAATATATTTATTCTATGAACAAGCTGCAACATGCCTTTCTTTACTTCTTACACCTGATAATAAACAGAAAAGCGAATTTAAAGTATTTTTCTTTTATTTGATTTTGAAAAAGAAATCCTTTTCTTTATCCCTTTCATTTGGGCATCTAACAATATCTTAGACATTGTTGCTGCTACAGAAGAAAAAAAAAGAAAGAGAAAGAAAGAGTAAGAAATGTTTTAAAAATTCGAAATGTAATCAAGTTTATATTTGTTTGACTATAATATTACCTGGCTGAATTTGTAATGATTATTTTCTTAAGGAAATTGGTTTGGCTTTCGTTTTCTTTTCTTCTCCCTTTTTTTCTCTCCCACCTTACCTTCTTAGGTAGTTAAAGTTAAGACTTTAAGGCTATCAAACATATGTTAAAAGTTTATGTAGCTTAAAGTTTAAATTACAACCTTAAAGGCATTTTAAATTATATGATAATCACAAATATTTAATTATGTAGCAAAAACATTAAAAAAATATTTTTCAAAACATTTCCTGTAATACTAAAAAAAAATATATAAAAAAATTATCATATCATTTATTTTGCAGTCACAGAACTTTTCATTTAATATTTGAATGACTGTTGACTTTTGTTTAGGAATTCCTTAAACTTTTTTAGAATCTTAAAAAAAAGCAAAGTTGCATAAACAGCATACAGCCAGTTAGCTACTAGTCACTAGCATCAACATGTTGCGATTAAGTCACGTATTTAATCAACCTCATGCAGCAAAATATCTACAAACTTTTTTTGTTCCACACATTTTTTGCCAACATCTTAGTGACACCTTATCAGCAAAAGAAAAGAAAATAATATCATTTCGTGCCCCTTTTATATTTTGAATTATAAAATTTTCATACCATATGCTTACTAATGCACAAATGTAGAGAGAGCGAGAGGGGAAAAAAATAAGCAGCAGCAACATTAAAATGTTTAGCATGTCATTGCTTTATTTCGCATACAAATTTCCATTTGTATTGTAGCTAATTTACACCTAGAGGATTTTTTATTTATATATTTGTAGCTGCTACTCTTTATGACTTAATAGCAATTCCCTCGTTGTTTTTTTTTTCTTCAATAAAGTGTCATATTTCTGATTAAAACATATGTAAAATTGTTAAGATTTTAGATCTATATGTTAATGAGTATTTAAATTAACATTTTCAGGCTAAATCAAGGTAATTCAGCTAATGTTTTCTAAAAGGTTTTAATCATATCATTAATGTGAATAATTAGTGAAAAAAAATAAAGGTTATATTAAGAATTTCATGAGAAAAATATATTTAAAAATAATTCAGCTAAGAATTTTGAATAAAATACTAAATATTTGCTTAATCGAGTTTAAGAAAATCTATATTCAGCTACATTTTATATCACAAATCTATTAAAAAATACCTAAAATATTAAATAAATGTATAAATTTTAGTATTAAATTAGTTATATGTTAATTTAATTAACAAATAACATAATTCAGCTAAGTTTTTTTCAATTCAGCAAACATTCAAGACTAGAAAAATTCTTAAAAAAGTTTAAAATGTATAAGAAATTGAAAAAAATCTGTAATTCAGCTACTTAATTAACAATTCAGCTTAAGAAAAACTATATTCAGCTAAGTTTTATTTAACTGTGTAAACAAATTTTCTAACTCAGCTGCTAATTTAACAATTCAGCTTACAAAAAACTATATTCAGCTATGTTTTCAAATAAATATTAACACGAATATTTAATTCAGCCGCTACTTAAACGACTCAGCTTGCGAAAAACTATATTCATCAAATTTTTAATTAAGTCTGATAAAAAATGTGTCTAATTCAGCTATTTAATTAACAATTTAGTTAATGAAAAACTATATTGAGCTAAATTTTATTTAATTTTTAACATTTTTTTCTAATTCAGCTAATAATTTAACAATTCAGCTTACGTAAAACTATATTCAGCTATGTTTTCAAATAAATCTTAATAAAAACGTTTAATTGAGTCACTAGTTAAACAATTCAGCTAACAAGAAATTATATTCAGCTAAATTTTAAATAATTTTGAAATTTCTTTTTCTAATTCAGCTAATAATTTAACAATTCACCTAATAAAAAACTATATTCAACTAAATTTTATTTAATTTTTAACAAAATTTTTCTAATTCAGCAGATAATTTAAGAATTCAGCTTACAAAAATCTATATTCAGCTAAGTTGTTAAATAAATCTTTACAAAAATTTTTAATTCAGCCACTAGTTAAACGAATAAGCTTACGTAAAACTATATTCAGCTAAGTTTTAATTAATTCTGATAAATAATGTGTCTAATTCAGGTGTTTAATTAACGATTTAGTTTATGAAAAACTATATTCAGCTAAATTTTATTTAATTTTTAACAACATTTTTCTAATTCAGCTGCTAAATTAACAATTCAGCTGACAAAAAACTATATTAAACCAAGTTCTACTAAATTTTAAAAACAATTTTTAAAATTCAGCTGCTCAATTAACAATTCGGCTTACGAAAAACTATATTCAGCTAAGTTTTCAAATAAATCTTAATAAAAATTTTAAATTCAGCTGCCAGTTAAACGATTTAGTTCACGAAAAACTATATTCAGCTAAGTTTTAATTAATTTTGATAAAATTTTTCTAATTCAGCTGCTGAATTAACACTTCAGCTAATGAAAAACTATATTCAGCTAAGTTTTAATTAATTTTGATTAAACATTTTCCATATTCAGCTAAGTTTCAATTCATTGTTAATAAAAATTTTCTAATTAAGCTTCTAAATTTACAATTCAGCTAATAAAAAACGATATTCAGCTAAGATTTAATTAAATTTTAACAAAAAATTTCCTATTCAGCTACTGAATTAACACTTAAGCTAATGAAAAACTATATTCAGCTTAGTTTTTATTAATTCAGCAAATTTTTAAATCACCTACAATAATTTTAAGTGAAAAAAGCTTAAAGAAACTTAAGACAAATAGTTATTCAGCTATTTTTAAAGCAATTCAGCAAACTTTATATATCTAAAAACTACAATAGTTTAATAAAAACCTTTAATTTTTATAACTCAGCTGCTATTTAACTATTCAGCAAGAGTATTAAAATTAAAAAATTATATTCAGCTAAGTTTTTATTAATTCAGCAAATTTTTATATCACCTAGAATAATTTTAAGTGAAAAAAACTTCAAGAATTTTAAGATAATTAGTTATTCAGCTATTTTTAAAGCAATTCAGCAAACTTTAAATATCGAAAAACTATAATAATTTAATAAAAACCCTTAATTATTATAATTCAGCTGCTTATTTAACTATTCAGCTATAGTTTTATTATAAAGAATAAATAGAAATAGGATAGAAACCTTTAATATGGTAAATATTTATTCAAAATATTAATTCAGCTAAGTCTTAACAAATTCAACAAACTTTATTTTCTAAAATACTAATAAATAAATAAATTTTAAAGTGCACTAAATAAATTAATAATTCAGCTAATAATTTAACAATTCAGCTAAGCTTTTTCTATGAAATATGAAGGAAAAATTAATAAAAAGCTTAAAAATTTATTTAATTTTACTATTTCTATTAAAACTAATAAAAACTATGATTAATATTTCTTTAAATAGATTTCTGGGAATTAATTTAAAATATATAATACTTGTTTATTATACATTTGTCTTCCAGTTATTCAAATTATTATATACAGCTGATTAAACAATATTATTAAATTCATTTTCTATTATTAATAATGCAATTTGTTACATATTTTTTTTTTCTTTTTTCGTCTCTCTTGCAAAATACGTTATCATTACAGCAATTAATTGTGGTCATTTTATATACATACATATATAAAATTAATAAATTTAAAATAAATTACTTTATAAATGACTTGTTAAAAATTTATAAATATTTATTTTTTTTTAACTTTTACACACATTCACTTACACACACTTAAGCAAAGGCTTGAAGTGATTGAAATGCATCTTATCAAGTTATACAAATGTCTATCAAAAAAATATTAAACATTCGGCGTTTACTTAATCGGAATGTGTCGGGGACAATGTTTATAAAATCAGACAATATGACTACGTTTGTTAAAAAAAAAAAATAAAATAAATAATAATAAAATTTGTGTAATAATTCATTTACAAGATATACGACATAAAAATGACAGAAAATGTGACAACAAATGAAAACAATTAAAAAAAATGTGTATCGTTGTCAGTATTTGTTTAAACAAACGCAGACAATTACAACAATTAAAGGAACAGTGGAGAGAGAGAAAGAAAATTCAGGATTATAGTCTTGACTATAGTCAATGACAGTTAATAATATTAGTGTTGCTTAAAGGCTTTAGGCTAAAGTCTTGGCTATAGTATTGACTATAGTCGAGATTATATTATTGACAATAGTTTTGACTACAGTCTTGACCAAAGTCTTGATCGTAGTCTTGATTGTAGTCCTGCCTATAGTCTCCGCTATAATCTTAACCATAGCCACTTGAAATTGGCTTTAGTCTCGACTATACTCTGGATTGTAGCATTGAGTAAAGTCGGGACTATAGTCTTGACAATAGTCGTAACTAAAGTGTTGACGATAGTCTTCACTTCATGACAACATTCCTAGCATTCTTGACTATAGTCCGGCCCATAGTCCTGACAATAGTCTTGACTAATTATAATATTAACAAACTAACCATTGCTGATACTTTCGTGCACTGAAAGAAATATGCGCTTATAATATGTAAAATGAATTTATAAGAATTCAGTTCAGTCATATTTTGAACTAAAATACAAATATAATTGACTATAATCTAGGCTATAGTCAGGATCATAGCCGAGACTATCAGTCAAGCCTTGACTATAGGCCAAGGCTATAGTCAATGCTATTAGTCAAGACAATAGTCAAGACTATTTTCAGGAATATGGTCAAGACTATTTTCAAGACTATAGTCAAGTCCTGACTATAGTCAGTACTATAGTCCTGACAATATTCTTGACAATAGTCCTATTTATACTATAGTCAGTACTATAGTCAGATCTATATTCAGTATAGTCAGGACTATAGTCAGGATTATAGTCAGGACTATAGAAAAGACTATACTCAGGACTATAGGCAAGACTATAGTCAAGTTTGGACTATAGTCCTGACAATAGTCTCGACTAAAGTCCTGACTATAGTCTTGACTTTAGTCCTGGCTAAAGCCTTGACTATAGTTCTAACTATAGTCTTGACTATAGTCCTGACAATGGTCTGTCTATAATCTAAACTAGAGTCCTAAAAATAATCTTGACTATCGTCCTCAATATATTCTTCACTATAGTCCTGACAATAGTCTTAACTACAGTTTTGACTATATTCCTGACTATAGTCCTGACTGTAGTACTGACTATAGTACCGACTTAGTCTTGACCATATTCCTGACTATAGCCTTGACTACTGTTCTGACTATAGTCTTGACTATAGTCTATATTAAGTACTGTTTATAGTCCTGACTAAAGTCGTGGCTATAGTCCTGACTATGGCCATGACTATTGTTATTCCTGAGAATAATTTTGACTATAGCATTGACTATAGTTTTTACATATAGTCAAAGCTTGACCGATAGTTTCGGCTTTGACTATAGTGTTGACTATATTATTGACTATAATCTTCTCTATAGCATTGACTATAGTATTGACTATATCCATGACTATAGTCTTGAATGTATTCCTGACTATAGTCTTGACTATAGTTATGACTATGGTGTTGACTTTAGTCTAGATTATAGTATTGACTATAGAATTGATTGTAGCCTTTACTTTACCCTTGACTATAGTGTTGAATCGAGAGTAGTTTAGGCTATAGTCTTGACTATATTGTTGTCTATTATATTGTGTCCCGACTATAGTTCTAAGTATAGCTTCGATTAAAATTCTGAATATAGTTCTGGTTATAGTCCTGACTATATTCCTGTTTTGACTATAGTCCTGGTATATGTTTGATTTGATTATAGTCCTGAGCATAGTATTGACTATAGTTTTGTTTATATTATTAACTATAGTCAAGACTATAGTCAACACTATAGTCAACACTATTGTCAACACTATAGTCAAGACTTTAGTCAAGTCCTTGATATAGTCAGTCCTAACTATAGTTGTGGCAATAGTATTGCAGCATTGTCTTTTATAGCGACTATAGTATTGGCCATAGCCTTGACTGGAATTTTGATTAGTTTTTACTATATCCTTAGGTATAGTCTTGTTTAAATTTTAGTCTATTTTGTGACTATAGTCTTGACTGTATTCCTGACTATAGTCTTGAGTATAGTCGTGCCTATATTCTTGACTATAGTCGTGCCTATAGTCTTGCCCATTGTCTTGACTATTGTCTGGACTATATTCATTACTATAGTGTTTAGACTAGATTATATATATAGTACTGATTTTAGTTCTGACTATAGTCTTCACTATGTTATTTATAAGATTGTACTGACAATAATCTTGAGTCTAGCATTGTCTTTGATAGTGATTAAAGTATTGGCCATAGCTTGACTAGAATTTTAGCTAGTTTTTACTATATTCTTAGTTATAGTCTTGACTGTGGTCTTATTTAAAGTTTAGTCTATTATGTGGTCTAGTCTATTTGCTAGCCTATAGTTCTGTTAGTATTTTTAGATTATTGTTTAATTTATAGTCTATAAAGTGTAGTCTAGTCTTTATTTGTATTATTTAGTTTTAAAACTACTGTCTCTGTTCCATTTATTTTATTTTTTTTTAATATTTATAAATTCCTTATTTATCATCAATGCAATCATTTTATGACGCATATTTTGTTAGACCAACAATACAAACAATTAGACACGCACACCACTGCTCTCTCATAGCAAACAGCAGCCAAAAACTATTAAATATTTAGCCGGCTTTAATAGGTTTATATTTGTAGCTGCTTTAATTATAAATTGCATTAATTTTTTTGTTGTTGTTTTTTTCTACTACACATATTGACCACTTGCCGTTGAATTAAGATTTCATGATTTGAAATTAACCATAATACTAGAAATTTTGCGTGCATTCTTAAAGACTAGGGGAAAAAAAAGATTTTTTTTAATTCTTTGCTGCTGCTGTGCTAATTCAGTAGGTCATTTGAAAGCCTTTTGTTTAGCTAACAAACAAGTCATATACATTTATAATGGAATTAAATTATTTAAAATTTTCGCAATATAGAAATTATTGTCTCTTTGATATTTCTTTTAAAATATTTTTCTTTTAACAATTCATATGTAAAAAATTGTTGTATGCTAGTGACTTGTGTCATGTTGTTAACAGGTCACGATTTAACAATTTTTGTTAATTATTTTTTATTACAAATACAACAAGTATAAGCGAAAATCAATTGTTTTGTTGTAAACAATTTTGATTTGGAGACAAATTATTTGGTTTTAGATTAAAAGGTGCAGTAAAGAGATTGTTTTAACACTTATGAAATAGCCAAAGAAGTGACAAGATCATTTTGTGATTTAAATAAATTTTATATGAAAGTGTTGTTAATATACATATATAAAAGGTGGGGTTATAAAACAATTTATGGTTTTTAAAATAAAATAAATTCTTGATAAATTCTATAAATATTACAACAATTTAATAGAGAAGATTTTTGTAGAACAAAATAATTTCAAATTGTATTTAAATTAGTCAGCTATGAAAGGATATAGCAGCTGTGTTTATTACTATTTTTAATAGTAATTAAATGATGGCTAATTAGCAGCAAATAATAGTTTTTAATATATTAAAATCATTGAGTCCTTAATATATTTTTAGCTATATTATTAAATGCTCTTAAATTAGCAGCTGTAGCAACACTTTTATTAATACAAAATTAGCATAAATTTTAAGTCATATCATAGTCTATATTTCTTAGCATTTGTAGCTATTTTTATAGTCTTAAACTAACACCTTTTTTAATGGTTTTTAATTGATTTATTTTTATTAATTTCAAATAACATGTTGATAACTATTTTAAAAGTCATATATTTTATATAAATTAATTATAAAATCTAACTAAATCAAATAGAAAATATAATTTATGAAACACTTAATTAATTTAAATTAAAAAAAAAAATCTTAACAAGGGAAGTAAACTAAAAAAGAATTTTAAAGTTTAGTAAGAGAAAAAAAAACTTGGAAAAGTTTCTAAACTTCCTTAACCAGAGCTTGGCTACTATTCTTAGCTAAAGCTTGACTTTTTCCTTAAAAGTCTGACTCTTTATCTTGGCATTACTTCCCCTTATTCTTTTAGTAGCCATCAATTATTTTTAATCATTTATTTGATCTTTTAACTTGATTTCTCTCTTCTAATCGCATTAGTTTTTAACATATGTTGCTAACAATTGCAAACTTGTCTACTAATGTTGCATATAATTTCATTAGATAGCTGCTTAACAATTTCTTGTTTGCATACAAATAAATAGTAAAAATATTACGTCAAAATATTTAATTAAATTGTTAACGGTTAAAAATAATAATAATATTTAGATTTAAAAACCAAGAATATAATTAAGAAAATTTTTATTACAATTTATTATGCTAATTGGGGACTTTATAATATTGTTAGTTAGTCCAAAGTCTAGTTTAGCTTTTCGACAATAGTCAAGAATATAGTGTGATTTAAAAACTAGACCAGGCGCGGATCCAGCTCATTCTTTTAGGGGAGGAAAATAGAATGATTTTCTTAAATATTTCCATAAATTGTATGATTTTGTACAGATTTTTCATTAAACGTTTTTGTTTTGGGGAGGAAAATTTCCTTTTTGCCCTCCCCGTGAATCCGCGCTTGAACCAGACTATAGTCTGTTTAATAATATAGTCTATAATCTCTCTTTAAATTCTTTTTAAAGTTAAAAAAAGAAAGAAAAATAAATCCTAACTCAAACTTAAATTTTTTTAATTTTGCCATTTTTAATAAAATTTTAATGGAATTAAATTTCTCTTTATCATAGTTACAATCGACAGTTTTAGTTTTTTTCTAAATTTTAATTTTTAAAAATATTTTTCATTCTAACCTCAAATTTATTTTTAAAATTTTTCGAATTTAAGCAAAATTTTAATGCTATTAAATTTATTGATATCTAAGAATTAATAAATAGTTTGAATTTTTTAAAAATTTAGATTTTTAAAAAAAAATTTCAACCTAACCTCAAATTGAAATTTTGGAATTTGAAAAAATTTCAATGCTATTACATTTGCAATTATCACAGAATTCATTTACAATATAAATTTTGTAAAAATGTTTATTAATAAGAAATTTTTTCAACCTAACCTCAAATTTAAGTTTTAAAATTTTGCCATTTTTAATAAAATTTTTCCAGAATTAAGACTTTTATTATAAAAGAATTAATTTAGTGTTTGAAATTTTAAAACATTTTTATTAATAACAACTTTTTTCAACCTAACCTCAAATTATAATTTTAAAAATTTTGCAATTTTTAATAAAATTTCCAATAATATTTAAATTTTTATTACCACAGAATTAATCTAACGTTTGAATTTTTTTAAAATTTTGTTTATTAAAAAAATTTTTCAACCTAACCTCAAATTAGTTTGAAAAATTTTACAAATTTTTAAAAATTTTTCATGGAATTAAAATCCTTATTAGTGCAAAATTAATCTACAATTTAAATTTTTTCAAAATTTTTATTATTAAGAAATTTTTTCATCATAACCTCAAATTAAATTTTTGGAATTTAAACATAATGTTGATGCCTTAACATTTTCTTTTATCACAGAATTAATCTAACGTTTGAATTTTTTAAAAATTTTGATTATTAAGAGAAATTTTTCAACCTAACCTCAAATTTATTTTTTAAATTTTTGATTTTTGTTACAAAAATTTAAAATAATTACATTCCTTGTTGTATAAATAGTTTTATTTTTTTTGAAATATTTCTTTTTCAGAAAATTTTTCATTCTAACTTTAAAGAAAATTTTTGCATTTTTTTGAATTTTGATGCCATTAAATTTCTTGCTATTACAGAATTAATTTACAGTTGGAAAATTTTCAGAATTGTGATTATTAAGAAATTTTTTCAACCTAACCTCAAATTAAATTTTTTGAATTTTAACAAAATTTTTCGGTCTTTATAGTTTTTAATATCATAGAATTAATGTATCGTTTGAATTTAAACAAAATTTTTATTATTAAGAAAATTTTTCAACCTAACCTCAAAATTTAGTTGGTTTATAATCTGTTGTATAGCCTAACAATACTGTGGAGTATTTAATCAAACTATAGCCTTTATTATATTCATTTGTTAAGCCTTGTGTTTAGACCAATATTTGTATTTAATATTTGTTTATATTTTAGATTGTAATGAAGAGTATATAATATCTTTATTTTACTCTCTTTTCTCTATTTTATTCTCTTCTCTTTACTTTGTAGCCTGTCAAATTTTAAATTTCATTTATAACCAATTTAATATTCATTTTATTTTCAAACTACCGCCAAAACAAAATATCACATTTCGTTTATTTTTTTCCAAATACTAAAACTATTCTTTTTTGTATATCAAGTTCGTTTGCTATAACTACAGCAGCAGCTACACAAAAAAAAACTAACAATTTATGTCAAAGTAAACTAGCTAAATGCAAAATACTACAACTTGCATAGTCAGTCGTATTTCAAACTCATTCATAGTCTATTAACATGTCAAGTGTTTGGTGGCGGCTTTTAAGAGAGAAAGACAGTGTCACTACAACATGATTTATATTTGCCCAAAAAAATTAATACAACATCTTTAAAATACCAACAACAAATTAGTGGAAAATATAAAATCGAATCAAACAAAAATTTAATTTAAAAAAGTATCCTAAAAATATTTAGAAATGGGACACATTTTATAAACAAAGTCTTTACTACTCTGTCCCTCTTCTCTTTAATCGATTAATAATAAACTTAGTTCTCTTTTTTTCTCTTTAAAAATACCAACGACTTTTTTGTTTCAACTAAAATCTGATTCCTCTAATTGCAGCTGTAGGTTTTTTTCCATAACTTTTTTTTTTTGCTAGAGTAGGCTTTTTTTTATAAAGTTTTAACACCTACAGTTCAAATGTTTCTAAGTCATATATTTTTAAACAATTTTTTTTCTCACTAGTCGTCTGATTTTTCACAGTAGTTGGTGTCATATTAACCAAGAGTAAACTAAACTTTTTAGCTAAAAAAAAAAAATTGGAAAATAAACGTTTTGTGATCATAAAGATGGTAAAAACATGAAAAAGGTATTAAATATCATACAGCTACATCCACTAACATTACTTCAATGACAAACACATACATATACCATTAAAAAGATATAAGAGTGCTATATGAAAAGAAAGTTTAATAA
>MINK01002221.1:0-19994 GCA_001735545.1 Phormia regina
AGATAGATAGATAGATAGATAGATAGATAGATAGATAGATAGATAGATAGATAGATTCTAAAAAACTCGATGATCTGTTGCTTGTATAGATGACATTATGGCAATGGAAAAGTAAATTCGTGTTTAAACGACCTAACATGTAAAATTTACCCTATCATTTAGATATGTGAATGGTATTTAAATCCACGAAGTCTAGTAATTAACACGATAAGTTTGTTCTTAAGTTGCAATAAAGATTTAACAAGATAATATAACAAATACATAAGCCTGTCTGGGTTCAAAAGTATTTGCTCTTCTCCAGAGTTAATTCCCCTAAGAATATCAATTGGTCTTGAAATCAGTCTGTTTGCTGCCAAATTTAATCCATATTCTTATGCCAAATACATAAGCCTGTCTGGGTTCAAAGGTATTTGCTCGTCTCCGGAGTTAATTCCCCTAAGAATATCAATTGGTCCTGAAATCAGTCTGTTTGCTGCCAAATTTAATCCATATTCTTATGCCAGCAATATTGATCTATTATAAACTACGATCACACTAACCAAATATTTAAAGAAAATAATAATTATTTTATTAATAAATTTTTCTCTAAAAAAACAGCTTTCATTCGTAAAATGTTTTTTTAATAAATATTTGCTTAGTGTGACTGTAGTTATTAAGTAGAGTGAGTCAAATTGTTTCTGTGAGACAAAACCCAATAGAATTATGTACGCTGAATGTTCAAAAAATTACTATAACTTTTAGGTATTTTAAAAAACTTCATGTTTGAGTATTCTGAAGAAGTCTTTTTTCTACATTTTCATAAAGAAAAACTATTAACAAATTTTCCATTGAATTGAAAAAAAAATTAAAAGAAAATACAATAATTTCCAATATACAATTACGACGACTATGGACTCTTTTTCAAAAATAAGTCACAAAAAATTCGCAATTTTAAGCTTTTGTAAAAAAAGAGAGTTTAAAATTTTTTTTATCATTGGATTTAGGTCCACAGAGCCATTTTGGTAATATTATATTCCTCTCCACGGGCACTAGTTTAATATCTTGGGTTTATTTTCTTAGAACTTTTTTTAGATTAAATTTTTGTTGTAAATATTTAAAATTTTAAACCTTTACTTTTCATGCATTTTATTTCTCTCACTGTACTCTTCCTCTTGCTCTTCATTTGCTTTAATTTCTAAAAAAAGGCTTACAATTTTATTTATTTTTATTTCATAAATTTTTTTCCCTCTTGCCCATCATCATCAACTCTGTGTGTGCGTTGCCCACAACCACTCAATAAACTGAAAGAAAATCTACGTGATTGGGTTCCTTAAAGAAATGTTATCCAAAAAATCTTTGGATTGCTACTGTTTACATTGACAATAAGTCTCCCCACATTTTTTTCTTTTTTGCATTTAAGACCAGCATACAGTCATACATATATAGTCCTCCTAATGTCTTGTATAGCTGCTATCTTTTGGTCGTTACTCCTTATAGGAAAAGAAAAAACAGACAAGTCTAAAGGAAAGTCTAAAACAAGTTGTAGTATGTGGGTTTTTTGTGAAACTGTTTTTATTTTGTATTTTGTATTGTTTTTACTAAAGTGGACGTCTAGTAGTTGTTGTGCCAATTGAGTCATATTTTTTTTTTGGTTATCAAATAAAGCCCATCATGTGTATGGTTTTTTGGAGGCGCTTTAAGGGTCGCTGTTAGTTTAGTTTGCATTTACAAACATAAATAATAATGTGATTTTTGTAAAATTAAACAACATGTTACTACATTACAGTGGTAAAAGGATAATATTTTCGTTTAACATTTTAGTTTGAAATAGTTGAGTAGAGAAGGCTATTTGGAAATAAATCCATCCTTAACTAGTCCGGCCAGTGTGTATTGTTGGTTGTCTGCTGTTTGCTAGTTGACTTGTTTGTGTGCACTAGACCACGTGTTGTTGTTTACAACACGTTGCTAGCTAAAATGTTTTGTTTTTTGTTTTTTCGAATTTTCCAAAATTTCAACAAAAAAGCACCACAAAACATGTGGTGGCTTTTATTGTTACAAAAAGTAAACATAAATGCTGCTCGTAGTTTAATTTATATTTAGTAAACATTTTAAAATTACCCTCAATTTCGAGTTAATCATTAGAGTATTTGTTTTTATTTTTTATCTAATGGTTTGCCATCACACCACTACATTGTCAAATTAATAACGCATAATTTGTTTTGTTTTTCGATATGTTTTTAGTTTTCCACACATTTACCACATGTTTACCATAAAATGTTTAACATCTATAAAATCATATTTTTGAATTCTCATATTTATTTCATAAATATTCATGCATCTCTAACAGAAAACAAAAATAAAATGTAACTAATAAACTTTAATAGTCTTTATTACTTGTTTAAAATTGTTTTGAAGTTTTTGTTTTCTCTCTTATGCTGATGGCGCCTTTTCTAAACATAAGTCATACAATGTTGTTTCCTTTTTTTTTTTCGTATGTGTTAAATTTTTTTTTTCGCAAAATATTACCATAAAAATCTTTATGTTTTTATTGTTATGTTGTTATCTCTGATTGTAGTACTTTTTCCTTTGAAACGTTTGGGTTTGTGTGTGTGTGTGTAGACCTTAAGTTTTCTTCTTAAACGACCTGTTGACCATTTGTATTCATTAAAATTGTCTTCAAGTAATAAAATTTGCAATCATATAAAATACTTATTTCTTGTAGGAATATCATGTTGTTACTTAAGTAAGCTTATGATTTTGTTTTGTTTTGTTTTTTTTTTTTGGAAAATCTTTGAAAATTTGTTTTGGGGAAAATACTATCAGATGAAGAAAGGAATTATTTTAAGATGTTTGCATTTGTTTAATAAAAACAAATTGGAAATGAATTAGATGAGAAGTGTTTTCATTCAGGGTACTCTAAAAGTTAAACACTCATATTTAATGATAAGAAATTTTGATCAAACAATTATATATTTGTTATTTGTAAACCGATCGGAATAAGATGTACATCATTCGGCAATGCTTTCAGCTATATATTAAATTATATTCGAAACAAACCAATTTATTTAATCCATTAAATGGCATTATAGAATAGTTTTTATTTTAGTTATATATCTATATAACGGTAA
Organism: Phormia regina; assembly: GCA_001735545.1. Lineage (NCBI taxonomy): Eukaryota > Metazoa > Arthropoda > Insecta > Diptera > Calliphoridae > Phormia > Phormia regina. Next base: position 3,108 of record MINK01002221.1, read on the forward strand.
TATTGAAGTACATTTCATGCATTCATTTAATGCAAGTAGTATATTTTTAAATGTTTGAATAAAAAATATATTTTTAAAATTGATATTTTTAAGTATTCAATAACCGCTGTAACACTATTTACTTCAGCCAAATACAGATGTAAATTTTTAATAAAAATTATTTTTAATTTTCTTCACGTTTCCATAAATCTAACGAATACGGTTTTGTACTTGATGATTTATTTTACATGCAATATGTATATATCATAAAACCGGTATTTTTAAAATTCTTGAAAAAAAAATGTGTATGGTTGACATAAATATTTTCCATATGGATATAACATTTCAAGTCGTAGCCATATTTAGTTTAGAAGTTATAGACAAAAGTAAATCCCAATTATTAATAACTCCTTTATTATATAAAATAATAATAAGTTAATTTTATTGTAGTTTTAAAAACAAGGAAATTAACTTAAAAATGATATATAGATCATTTAGATCAAAATTTCAAAGGTCAAAATAAGACTTACAAGAAATAAACCATTTTATCTCCAAAAACGATATTTTTAAAATGACACAAAAATTATATAATATGTACAAAATTTTATGTGGACACTCATTTAGTTCAGAAGTTATGTAACAAAATATGAATTCAAATCAAATTTTGTATATAAAATTTTAATTTATTTATTTTTTTTAAAGTGCTCATAAAAAAAAAAACAAATTTTTGTAAATATTTTAAATTTTACATACAAAAAATGAGTTTTTTTCTGCATTTTACTTCATAATTCCTAAACCAATAGAGGCTCCATCATGAAATTTTACATAATTATAGGGAAGAGTTTCATTATCAATATATGTATTTTTAAGAATTTTAAAATGCCGTTTTTTTGAGATATTAAACTTCAATCATTATATTATCAATTTTGACCTTTGAACTTTCAAAGTATATCTATGTCTTACTTGTCCTTTTAGAGTCCATGAGTTTTTCTATTAAATGAAATAAAAATAAGAATTGTACAACGTATACTTTAGAAGTTATAAGCAATAAATTGGGATTACTTTTGGAAAAAAATCAAGCGCTTTTTGATTTTTGAAGCGTCATATTTTTAGACCAGAAGGATTCTTTATTAAGAAAAATTGTGATTTGAATAACATTTGCAATACTTAATATCTGTGACGAATTTCATTGAAATCGAAGATATCAAATCCGAAAATGTATGTTGTTTGTCCGTTTTGATATGGAATCACTCCATACCAAAATAGAAAAAAATTAACGACAAGGAATAAACGTCAATTTAAATTGATTATGTTGGAGCAGGAACATAATCGGATATAGTTTTTTGTATGAGCACCCTTAGGAAGAATTAAAAACAATAAAAGACGAAAATAAGAACAAGTCGAGAAAATATGATGAAAAAGAAGCATTCGTTAAAAAAAAAGAAAACATATCTTCGGTTGTGCCGAAGCTTATATATCCTTCCCCAGTGTTGTGACTAACAGTATTTATATAATTGAAAATGTTTGATGTATTAGCGTATTATGACGCGTTTTATATATAAAAATCAATTCTTCAACATAAAGTGTATGTCTTTGTAAATTAGTAGTTATTATTAAATATAAGATAAATACAATGATAAAGTTTGCTTCTATTTGTTGAAGCTACCTTGCAACAGTACAGATTCAATTAACACATAAATTAAACCAATAAATATTAGAATTAATATTAGATATAGATTGGAACAACACTTATTAATTTTATTGAAATTTTTTTATTGAAATTATAGACAAAATTCAATTAATTTCACATAATTAATGTTATCATTCAGATGATTAGAGCAAAATCAATTAAAATTTTAATTAATGTTAGCAATTTTTGTTTGTGACAAAAGTAATTTTATTTTTTTAGTTTCACTAACTTGAGAATTAATTCAAAACTTAAGCATTAATTGTAAAAAAGTTAATTAGTGGCTTAGTAGTTGGGTAGACTGAGCAGCATTCGCCAATTTTTTGCTTAAAATGCTATATTTTCAAAACGGTTCACAATATCAATAAACTTTCTTTAGAAATAAAAATCTTGATATGTTGTCTTATATTTTTTATTCCTTTTCATCCTAACTATTGTCATGTTAAGTTAATTTTTATTTTGAATGCGCCATGTGATGGGGCCAGAATCGTTTTCATATATGTATATGATAATTAAATACAGCATTTGAAAAAACACTTAAAATTTGTTTAATTTAATTTTATGTAAAATAAATCAAAATTCAATTAACAATTTAGTCTATAAATGATTTCTATTTGAATTCATTTAGTACTAAGGAGTTTTTATGTACAATAAAAGATCTAGAGGTTGTAAGAGCATCGTATCTAATTACAACGTTTCTGTAAGATAATTTAAATCAGTCCACCAATATTTTGACGAATATAACTTTTTGGAAAATTTGAAAAAATTCAAAATTAAAACAAAAATAATAACAATAAAAAATTAATAACAAATTGAAATTATAAAAATTTGAAAATAATTAAAAACCATACTTTTTGTAAATAAAATCTAATCCGTGTAATAAATTGTGTGTAGGGAAAAAAAATAAATGTTACATTTTACAAAATATAGCCACAAATAATTTGCTGCTTTTCCAGAAATTATTATTCTTCATTTGAATGGTAAATTAAATTTATTCTTTATATTTATTTTTTGTTTTTTCTTTTTAATATTCGATTATTTGACTTTACAAGATTACAAGATTTAAAAAATTACAACTCTCCCTAATAATTCTATCATGTTTAGTTCTATCATGGTCTTTAAAAAAATAACATTTCAAATAGATTTATGCTATGAATTTTCTATAAGAAGAATTGTGTGCTAATATTTAAATATTAGTATAAATAAAATAAGTACGAAAAATCTATTCTGATTCTTATTATAAGAAGATTGAAATTGCATTCTTTTCTACAATGGTTTTCAAAAAGATATCTTACTGTATATTATACAAAATCATTACTTTTTTTCAAAAATTCTTCAAATTATAGCAAAAATTTCTGACGGTTGTCAGATACACCCAATTTTGATATTCCATAGCTAATCTTATAATTTTTGAAAGTGGTAGCAATTTGCTATTTAAGAAATAAAAAAAAACAAAATTTCCAGTTTGTTTTTTTTTTTTATTCCAAATACTAAACTCAGATATAATGAAATTGTTTACAAAATTAATTTGTAAATCTCTTATTTATTTTTATTATTTTATATTTTATGTTTAAACAAATAACATTTACTTTTTTCGTTTTTCAAATATTAATACACAAATAAAAATCAAATTCCTATAAAGAAATAAATTCAAAAGACATTCAAAATAATATTTGAACTGTTACAAAGATACATGAAGCTACATAAATACTTAAAGTTCAAGTATTATAACCATTTAAGGAACCAGAAAATAAAAACAATTTGAACTTGTAGACAGACGCCAAAGGTCCTCGAAATAATGTGAACGTAAAAGAAATATATATGTATATATGTATATAAAATGCCCACACGTCGTCAAAAACAAATGTAGCCAAATAATATGAATGTCATTTATTTAGTTTAAACAGTTTTCTAAATTCACTAGCATCCCTTTGTTCCCCCTTTCTAAGTACAAGAAATTCACAACCGTTTTTACTGCAAATTGTTAGAATTTGTATAGAATGTGCTTTTTGAAATCCTGTTGTGAGTATTGTATATATTTTGGCGATTGCATTCAAGCATATAAAAATATTTAAACGTTACTACTTGTTTAACTCTCACTCCATCAGCTATAAAATTACTCAGGATGTATATAAAAATATTCAATATCTTTTGTTTTACTTGTAAAAAATTTATAAAAATAAAATGCCAACACAAAATGTATGCAACCATATTTTTATAACTGTCATTTAGTCGGGATTTTTTAAAGGAAAAATATTTCTAGCAAAAAATACAAAAACCCTCCATAAAATATTTTACAAATATTAAATTGTAAGTTAACTTTAATATTAAATTTCAGTTCTTTAAAAAAAAAAAAAGAAAAAAAAAATAACTTTTTCTTTTAGTTTTCTAACATTGAGTTAAGCTTTTTAAATTAATGCCTTTAAATATATGGACTTTTTTGTTGTTGTTATAAGTATGTTGAAATATTTTTGGGTTTGTTCACACATATTTGTAGTTTGCCAAACTTAATGACCTGTTAACTTTTCGATAATAGAGATGTTTGTAAAAAAATCTAACACTCCAACACCAGCAGCAGCAGCAGGAAAAAAAACACGAGTATTTCAGTATTTTCGATTCTAGTTTTTTTTTTTTTTTTTAACTCCCACTATCCTCTTATACTGTTTGTCTGGGAAAAAAATTTTTAGGTAAGTATTTGCCAAAAGAAGAAGGACGCATAAGGTCTACTACCTATAGTTTGTTTACACCCTTTTAATGTTTCTGTTGGCTCATTATGTGAAAGGATTAGCTAAACCGTCTGTAATTATCATTATCATTATTAAATGGAGGATTTCACTTCAAGTGACATCGATAACGAAGAATTTGAACTGAATTAAACAGAATTTTAAGGCTGCTATATAGAAAGTAGCAAGTTAATTGAGTTTAGCAATCAGTTTGTTTTAATAAGTGTAAACTTTATAGTAAATATTTAAAGCTAAATACGAGTCTTCATGAATGATTAAAGAAACAGGGAGAGATCGAATAAATCTGTAACAATTGTCTTCTATTTCACAATTTTTTTTTTTCAGTTTATGTGATTTTTTTAATATTGATATTAAATTTAAGTTCAATTTTGAAAATTTTATTTTTTTTTTGCAATTTTTTAAATTTTGGTGATTTATGACGGCTTTTTCGGAAAGCAGATTTGTTTAATTGTTCTATTTTTAGTTCGATTTTTTATACGTTCAGATGATTTTTCCCTTTTTCCGATTACTTTATTTGCCATTTGTTTTCTATAATATTATTTTGAGATAAGCTAAAAATACAAAAATATTAATTGTAATCTGTATTTATTTATTTATTTATTTACTTATTTTTTGTTTAAATTTAAACAAAAAATTACTTTATAAAATATACACAAAATCTTTAAAAGTTCTTATTTACATACACAGAAAAAAATATTTCAAATATTTTTTTTAATAAAATTAATAATTAAAATTGTATTAACTTTTAATTATATTATTTATTAATATAATTAATTTTCTTATTGATTTAAATTTACATTTTAAATAAATTGCCAGATTTGTCTATAAAAATATATAAATAAAATAAATTTAAAAAAAATTTTAACAATTTTCAGCTCATTATGTCTATGTAAAAAGAAACAATAATAATAATAATAATAATAATAATAATAATAAAATCAATTATTGTAGTTATTAATATTATTTTGATAATTGCAGCAAAATCAATTAAAAATTTATTAATATTAGCAATTTCGTAATTGAAGTCGATTTTTACTTTTTTCTGTTAACAGTTTAAATTTTTTATTGTCATATTTTGACCAAGAAATGTATCTGCAAATGCTAATAATATGTCATGTTTTAATCGGATTGGCCTACTCTAAACCAATCCAGAAATTTTTTCATATATAGAGTGGTTAATATTGTCCCACTGTTGCCATGTTTCTGTTTTAATTACACATTTAAATAAATAATATTCTGAAAGCCTTAAACCTTTTTTTCTAATAAAACATTCCCTATGTTTTTTATTTATTTTTATCCTTAAGTGTATTAAATTTTTTATTGTTAATTGATATTGTTGTTTCTTTAAACGTCAATATTTGTTTACCTTATAATTTAATTAAAGTTCAAAAAGGTAAACACAAACTAAATACAAAATCTGAATTTGGTTTAGGGGGTTTTTAACTGTCAATAGTATTAATAAGGTCAATATTATTTACAACTTTGATTTAAATTATTTATTGATTTGACTTTAAAATAATTAAAATAACACTAACAACAATATAAAATGGATAAACTAAATTGATAATTAATTTATAATTATAATTACTGCCGCTAACTTTTCTTCTTTAGATTTTAATTAATTAATTTTAAAAAAATTGATAAGTTACATTTTAAAAATTAAATATTTACATTAATACTTTTTAAATAAATTTATAATTTGTGGATTATTATAAAATTTTCCGTTCTCAATACTTTTTGTTAATAAGCTTCACCTTTTTAAACTTTATATAATACTTTAATACTACCAAACTTGAGAATCATCAACATTAAAAAAATATCATATTTTATATATTTTGTTCACGCTTTTTATTTTTGTTTCAATAGTTTTCATTTCTTCATATAGTAGATTCAAACTTAAAAAGAAACTTTTATTATGAGTGAATTTTATTCAATTTTTGTTTTGTTTTATAGAAAAAGAATAACAATCCGTTAACACATCTTGTATAATATTAAAATGACAATAAGTTTACGAATATTATAAACAAGAACTAAAAAAGATATAAAGTTTGCACAAAACAAAAATAATATAAAACGCGTCGAAAATTAAAACATCAAAAGCGTAAAATATAAATTTTAAAAATATTTCAACAAAAAAGTAAATAGCCATAAATCAAATACGAAAGGGAAAAAAATACATTTTGTTATACCCTACACCCTCATAGTGGGGCCAAATGTACAATTTTTGTTCGAAAAACTATTGATAAAATGTATTGAAGAGTTGTAGAGGAAGACTTAAGCTTTCACAAAAAAAAAAAAAAAAAAAAAANNACACGGAATGACAAAATCAATATACCCCCCATCTTTTTGATGGTGGGTATAAAAAAGATCCTCTGAACACCTTGTAATATCACGAGATAAGCTACAGGGCGTCTCTAGTATTTAAAAGTTTCAAAAACTCATAACTTCTATAAATTAAATCCTATTTCAAATATTTTTATATTTTCATAATATTACGTTTAAACAAAAATAAAACTGATCTCAATATATTGAGATCTAATTAATACTAAATTCTTTTCCGAGGGACAAAAAACCGAATGTAAGAGTGCAGATTATATGTTTTTGACTTTCTCGCGTTTTTGAGAATGAAATAATCGAAATTGGAATACTATTTTGGAATATATTCAAAATTACACAATATTTATAAAAATGTTTCCTTCATATATCTCAGCACTTACTTAGTCGTGGTTCACACATAGCAATTTTTCTTTCCGCAATTCTTACTTTGTAGACAAGACAAGTAAAGAGAATGTAAAAGTTTAGTATTCTCCTCTCCTCTCTCTCTCTCTTTCATATTAACTCAGAATTTCGGCAAGAAAACTTGCTGTGTGTGAACCAGGGCTTAGAAAAATTGAAATAAAATCGAGGAAAAAATTCAAGCATAAATATCTTTTATATAAGAGATAGAAGCTGAGATTTTTTAACTTCCTCGAGTTATACAACTTTGATATACTATAGCTTATTATGTTCTAGTATAGATGATTTTTCGGAAAGCTTAGTGCCAGCTCTACAAAAATTCCAAATCGATTCCACCAGTAGTTTAAAGACACTGATCGGATTATTTTCCACAATTGAGTTATCCATTTCCTCTCTACTTCGTTCTATAGAGTAACATAGAGTAGCACATAGAGACAATTAAAGAAAATTGTTATACTGTAAATAAAATTTGATTTAATTTTCTTTGGGCAACAACAAAATGTATTTGTTTACATGAACATTTTTATTGCATGACTTCGATACATACCTTTAGAGTGATTCCATATCAAAATGGATAAAAAAGAGACATTTTCAGATTTGATATCTTCGATTTCAATGAAATTCGCTACAGATATTAAGTATTGCAAATGTTACTCAAATCACAATTTTTCTTAGCAACGAATCCTCCTGGTCCAAAAATAAAACGTTTCAAAAATTAAAAAGCTGTTGAATTTTTTTCCAAAAGTAATCACACTTTATTGCACATAACTTCTAAAGTATACATTGTAGAATTTTTATTTTTATTTCATTTAATATAAAAACGCATGAACTCTAAAAGGACAAGTAAAATATTTGTATACTTCGAAAATTTAAAGATTAAAACTTTTAACCTTAACCTGAGATTATCACTTTTAAGTTAAAAGTGATAATCTCAAGATTAAAGCTTATCCTTAAAAAATCCATATAATGATAATGAGACCCTTCTCCATATTTGTGCCAAATTTCAAGTAGGAGTCTCTATTGGTGAAGTAAAACACAGAAAACAGCACATTTTTTGTCTTAATTTTTTTATGAACACAAAAATTAACATAAAAATTACATAACTTCTGAACTAAATGAGTGTCCAACATGAAAATTTTCATAAGCATAAAGTACAGTTATATTAATATTATATAATTTTTTTAGCATTTTAAAAATATCCTTTTTTGGAGATATAATGGTTTATTTCTTGTAAATCTTATTTTGACCTTTGAACTTTCGATCTAAAGTAACTCACTATATATCATTTTTAAGGTAATTTCCTTTTTATTTTCTATAGCTTAGGAGTTATTAATATTAATTAATAATTGGGATTTAATTTTGTCCATAACTCCTAAACTAAATAAGGCTCCAACTTGAAATTTTATATTGATATAGAGAAAAGTTATGTCAACCATATATAATTTTTTAAGAATTTTAATAATGCCGGTTTTTGAGATATAATAGTTTTAATTATTTTATCTCCAACTTTCACCTTTGAACTTTTGATGTAAAAAACTATGTATATATTGTTATGAAGGTAATATCTTTGTCTATAATATGCAACAACAACTAAAGATCTACCATGTATATTTAAGAAGTTATTAGTAGTTAAATAGATATTCATTTGTAAAGTTCTTAATATTTTTTCATTTTTTAAACCGTTATATTTCCATAACGAGTAGAAACATGGGTCTGAAATTCATTAGTTCGGAAACACATGCAATGGTCAATGCATGTAGCGAATTTCATTGAAATCGTAGATCTTAAATCCGTTTGTTGTCCGTTTTAACATGGAATCACTCTTTATACTTATTTATTTTTACTTTCAACTTAAATTTCTTTTCTTATGCTATTGAAAATATTTATTAAATTGCTCCAGGTTATTTACATTTATTTAGAAACTATAAACTTAGTTCCATTTCTTATTGAAAAGCACATAAGTCACTCTACAAACATACATATTTCTTATTAAACTGACAAATTTACTTTTGCTTTAAAATTTACTACAAAACAGATGAAATCCATTTGTTATACTAAAGGAAAACTTTCTAACAAAGTTTTTTAAATTTTAAGCACGTTATTTTTACACCTCAGAATTTTTTATTTTATTTTACATTTTGCCCTCTAAAACAACTGGGATAGTTGAAGATGATCTGCAGATATGAAATTAATGTGTCTTTTAAAGAATAAAATATTTAAGTAAAATAAAAATAAAAAAAGAAAAGCCTTTCAACTTTAAACAGCTTTAGGGAGAAAAAAAATAAGTTGCAAAAAGGTAAACAACTAAAAGTGTGTTTCATATCATTTAAAACAAATTGTTTTAGAAATATTTGAACACCTTTATATTTGGGTATGTACATACATATATATTTACGCCTTCTTTTTTATTATATTTCATTTAGTACAAAAAAACAAAAAAAAGGTTTTGAAAAGTTTAAGAAAGAATTTTAAATTTTATCCTTTTTAACAATTTGAAATGACTTTTGTTGTATTTGTGTTAAAAATGCGATGAATTTTAATTTAATATTATTTGTTGTTTTACGGTGTTTAAACGAAATTTAAGCGAATTTATATTACGTATTTAATGTTCAATCAAAAGTTGTGGCGTATGAATTACAATAAGCTAAGAAAAAAATGTTGTAAACTTTCTTATAATGATTAAAAGGTCACGAACATTCGCTGGTATTAGTAAGTATATATACCCAGAAAGAAAACAGGCACTTTCTGAATGCTTACGAACAAATTTTAAATACATTCCATTTTGCCTTCTGTAAAAATTCCTTAATAAAAGCCTCGACTTCCTTAAAAAAAGTCGTCACTAATACTTGTTTTCATTTTACCAGATGCTAAATAGAAGAAATTGTAATTACGATACTTAAGGCCCAACCAGTTTACTTTTTGACGCAACGTAGAATGAAGAAAAGTATCGTGATACATTTTTGTTTTTGAATATTCAGTTCTTAGGTTATTTTGCAGGGTTGTCAAAAAGTCACGCAGCTACGTAAAAATCTAATTTCAATAGATTTTTGCGATACGCTACCTAGAATTTTTTGTCAATGGTTATTTTCATATGCCTGCGTAAGACAAACAGCTGATTGCGATACGATGAATTTTTGTTAAAACTCATTTAGTCTTGTTTGAAGTGTCGATAAGTGCCCTTTCTCCACTTTTTGGAAGGAAGAAGGAACCGACTTAAAAAGAAATAGTGTTGCAGTGGGACTGGCAGGCTTTGTATATTCTAAATAAGACATTTTAGATTGTATTTTTAGTCCTTCTATTTTAATTCTATTTCCGATTGGGTGTTCGCATATTATAAAATATATGAATGTATTAAATTGATCACAATTATTTATTGGACCATTTGCATAGCTTTTATATTTTTGTATCTCATATGAATAAAATTTTTTCTTAATAAAGCCCAATGTTATTATATCTGTTTTTGAAAGAAAAAGGTTTTAACTTATTTACACATTTACACAACAAAGACATATTTGAGTTTGCATTTTCACAGCACAGGATCCGTAATAAATAGCATACAGTGGGTCCATAACATAAGGCAGTTTAAAGAAAAATATAAAATATAGAATTTATTGAGATTGACTCGAGTTATCAGTTTTGAAGACATTATATTATGTTTTTAAAAGGACATATATAATTGAATCTATTTTAATATTCCTAGAGTAGAATAGGAATCTCGTCACAGCTTTTGTGGGCTATTGACCGGTCCAAGTTCCAAAACTTTATATGAGAGGAACCTGTCAGTTTTACATGGGGTTGTTATTGGAGGTGGTTAATTAGTTCTTTGGGACAGGTCACAGCTTAGGTCACCGAACTTGTTCAATAGGACTTGTTCAGGCTCGATTAATAGCATAATAAATATTTGATAAAAAATCGGAAATTGTTTACTCTTGAACATTTTTATTGTTATTATTTTTATTAAATTATGTTTATTTTTATTTTATAATTTTTCGTTAATGTTATATTTTATACAGCCGTATTCACCAAAAAATAATGTATATTTGATAAAGGTTTACTAACTTTATGTATGTAATTTTTTATAAGAAAAAGTTAGTAAACCTTTATGAAGTATACATTATTTTTTTTTTTTGAATACGAATGATAGATAGTCTTTAACGCTAACCATTGAGCCACTGATGGTAAATAGTGAATGTTGTTGTATCAACTGATTCTTAGAGCCCAAATACAATCAAGCAGCGGTGGATATTGTGTTCCGCTCTTAAATTTCATATATAATATATATAAGCAGATCTTTCTATCTCTTTCCTTCTTATATAGATTATGTGATCAATTTTGCAACAACGACAGAGAAGGAGCGTGAGGAAATGAGAACTTTTGAGAATCCGTTGCCAAAATAAAATAAATTTTAATTTTCAGCGGATTCCGCTGTGTTGTTTAAGTTGCCAAATCTTCATATAAAAAATAATCTTTTTTTAGTTGTGTTTGGGCTCTTAGATTTCAATTGCTACTCAACTGGTTCCATTTCTGAAACTGCCACAAATAACAAGAAATTCGTTAACAAGTAGAATTGCCGCATTTAGGTTAAAGAAATGATCCACGAGTAATTGTTGATAAGTCGATACATCTACAAATAGTGAATGTTGGTGCGGTTTATGACCGTTTTGCTTTGAAATGGTTGGGCAAACAGTTACCATGAATATTGTTCGATATTGCGATATGATAACTGACTTCATGTGGCCAGAAATTGACGGTATTTGATTAAAAAAATATAATCAAAATATTATGTTGAAATGCTTTTGTGTGCAATTATAAAAAACCGTTTAAAAAAGTTTATTTTTTTCATAAAATCTGTTTTTGGTAGGACGGAAAACAACTCAGTGTCAAATTGATGTCAATATAATTTATTGACTAATAATCAAAAAAAAAAAAAAAAAAAAAAATCGAGTGACATTTTTTATTAACCGCTAAAAATAAAAGTTTCTCTTAAAATTTACAATTTTAATGCTAAATGGATGCTGCAAACCAAACTCAATTAAAAATTTCTTTATTAACCATTTATAAAGCCTAGTCTTTATAAATGGTTAATAAGTTTAAACAATAAGAGAAAGAAAGAATTGTATATATTTTTTTTGTCAAATTGAGATAACCGCTTTCCACTGTATAATTTTTTTTTTTAACTTTTCGCCTTTGATCCCGCATTCATGTGATTGTCGTACATATTAAAGACAATATGCGATAAAAGTATTTAAAATTATCTAAAGCAATTTTTTGGTACCTTTTTATGGTCTATTAACAATTAACCACAACAGGAGTTGCTCAATAATTACCAAAATAAAATTTGTTATTTTAACAGTTTCACTTAATTAAATATTTTTTAACACTGAAATGGCGTCATTTTTACAAACCAGAAAAAAGTTTTTACAATTAAAAACGTTTTCTAAAAAACAAGGAACAAAAAATATTTATTATTATTCAAAGTAATTGAAAAAGAAATATTTATTTCTTTTTTAGTATTATCCGTAATTTATTTTTTATTTTATTTTCATCTTAATTAATGTGTAACATGAAAAAATAATAATAATATAAAAAAGTAAGCATTTGATAGAAAAGTAATCAAAATAAGTATTTTTTTGCCGCTATTTTTTACGATTTTCCCCCTCTTTTTTTTAGCGATGGTATTGTACAAATGGTCCTTTGAATGATTTTATATGTATGTCTTTAATAAAAAAAACGAAATATACTGTAAATATTCCTTCTTTTTTGATGTTTTTGAGTTCGAGTAGTAGTGGTGGTGGTAGTGTTTATTTATGTATGTGGTTTTATTATTTAAGGTTTTCTTATTTTTTCCTATTTAAGTGAACCAAATAATATTTATTATTTAATTCATAACAAGTATCTCCTAATGAAATTATCATTAAATGTTTTTTTACATTTTTCTCTTCAGTATTTTTGTTACATTTTATTTATTTTTTGTTACATTTTTGTTTATTTTAGATGTCCTTGTAAGGAAAGATCTTTGGTATTGCTTTTGAATGAGGGTCAGTGTGTTATAAAGAAAATGCTAAACTAATTTTTTTTTATTATGGCACTTAGTATTTTTATTGTCTTATAAATAAGAAATGTACAGTAGAGAGAATAAAGAAAAAGATATTTTAGGTAGAAAAATATTTAAGGGTTTTTAATAATACTAATTTCATTATTACTTAAAATTTTTATTAGAATATTTTAGTAATAAAAAAGCTATATTAAAAATGGACCAAGTCCATGGAATAAAAATTTGCATTCATATATATTTTATGAAGCAATTAAGTTTTATATAGAGTAAAATTAAAATAATCTAGATAATTAAATAAGTAGTAGAGCTGTTAAAATGTACATGGGGAATTTTTTGGGGTATTTAAAAAAGAATAACGGTTAGAGTCGGTCAAGCCCGCTTCAAAATTTGTCGTGGGATCTATATTAAACCTGTAGTCAATTGCTAAATGATACTTTTACAAGTGTCAAATAAAGTGTATGAAAAAGGCGATATCAGTACTTTAATGATCATGTATTTTTTTTATTAGTAAATAAAAACATGTTTTGAGAGTTCTAAATTTTTTATTGGTGGAATGCACAGTGCGGCAGAATCGAAATTTTTGGAAATAAATCTGTAACTTCTGTTCGGCTGATTCAGAAACAGACTGCACAGATACGGAGCTAAATGGGCTCAAAATTGGGTACCTGACATGCAATTTTTTTAATCGCTTGCCAAATTCTTGTACTAATAAGACCTGCGAAAATAAAATTGCAAAAATGAAGACTTCTTGTGTTTTTTTGGCCGAAAAACTATCTACACTTTTTTCACTAAAATATTTTTTTCTTTAACAACATATAATAATTTTATATTTTTCTGGACGGTATCTTCATAGAGAAGAGTCTATAACTCAAATGATCAAGGTACATACACTCCCGAATTTGACCCATTTTATATGGGAGTTTTGCATTTTGTCTATATTTTCTCAAATCCCAAAGCACGAATCGGCAAACGGAATGCAGTTTGAGAGGCTCCATGAAATAACTCCCCAAAGTAAAAATGAAATAAGTCCCCATTTTGTATAGAGCGCAACAACAACGATAATTGGGGCGTTATTTCTTTTTTTAGGGAGTTATTTAATTTTTACTTTGGGGAGTTATTTCGTTATTTAATTTTTACTTTGGGGAATTATTTCGTGGGGAGTTTTTTTTATAGCCAAAATGGGATTTTTGGCGTTTTTTAGGGAATTGTGTTTTCATATTAACATTGTACACTCCTCTGTTACACCTATACCAAATTTCATGCAAATCGAACCAGCCGATCAAAAGTTACAGATTTATTTCCAAAAAATTTAGATTCTGTCCCACTGTGGAATGGTTATGTTCGTACGTCTGTCTTTCTATACTTTGGGGTAAAATAGGTCGAAAGTGGCACGTAATTCAGGGAAAGGTTCAAAAAGTAACAAAAAATATACTTTTGAAATAAACTTTTTTCCTGAAGGTATACTGATGTCTGTTCTTCCGTCTGCCTGTTTGTTAATTTTTGCTAATTTTCTAATTCAAAATATTTTGATAAATAATTTTGTTTAAAATTAATTAAAAAAATATATAATAAAATCGGTTGAAGATATTAGACTATATATGAAAAAAATAAGAACTTGCAAAATGTTGCAAAATGAAAATTGTTTCGTTGACTGTGTGGCACCATCCTGTTGGAATCACGTATCGTACGTATACTCAGTTCTGGTCTCAAGAATTCCCTTATCACTTCGCAATAGCGAATACTATTCACGATAACTGTTTGCCTGGCCACTAAAAAGCAGAACGACCCAATGACGCCATCAGCTTATAAATAGCACTAAACATTCAATATTTGTGGGTGTATCGACTTATTAAGAAATGCGGCAATTCTACTTACTAACGAATTTTAAGGTTTTGAGGTCTTATATGATCCTGAAGTTTATTGGTGTGGTTTTTCTATAGCACGTGACAATTATTTTTTTTACACTTAAAAAAATCGATATCTGAATAAAATAACCCAGGAAAATTTTTAGAACTTGTTCTAAAATCATTGGTTCTAGAACTGATGCAATCAGAACCACTTTAGATTCTTTTATAACATACTCAGAACTAGTGGTAACACAACTAATTCTGAAACCAATGGAGTAGAATTTATGTGTGGTTTTAGGTTCGTTTTAAATAATATTTTAGAGATCTAGATATTAAGAACTAATTCTGCATGACTTCTTTATCACTTCTAAGAACAAGTTAATGGTTCTCGAATGATTTTCTAGAACTGTTTAAAAAACGTGTATAAACAATTTAAAAAATTCCAAAAAAAGAGTACATATTTACAAAATTAAATTGTATTTAAAAGTGGTCTTTAAGAAATAAACCGTTAGAATAAAAAATAACGCTTCTATGGCATTAATAGGTAACTAGGTAACACTTCCTTCCGCAGAACAAGTTCTGGAGGTGATAATTTCAAACAAAAATCATTGTTCGAAACGCCAAGTAAGAGTAAGTACAGGTTATTATCATGTGTTATGGAACTAGTTGCAGAACTAATGCATTTTTTCCTGGCAATAATCTCTAATTTAACTGTGCAGTCTGTTTTTCTGCGGGAAGTGAATATGAAGAATGAAATATAAACACAAATTTCCTGAAACTATAAAATATAAATCGATAAATAATAAATTAATTTTGCGTATAAAAAATTTTGAGGAAATTGAAAGACATTAGCAAAATATGCCCTTTTTCGCACATTCTTCCATGGAATTGTCTGTATATATTTTATGCATAGTAAGTGCTGAGTTATACAAATGTTTGGCAATTTTATAGTAAGTGCCAACATAATCTTTAAGACATATGTATGTAACACATACATATGCCTTTACGTACACTTAAAGATGGACAATCATCAGACAGATAGATGTAGTCATTGACCATTTTTATGATGAGAATACTTATGTTATAAAAATAAATATTTCACATATGGTAAAAATGTATGATGATGAAAATATTAACAGTTAAACATATCGCACAGTGGTCAAAACCAAAGTTAATAATTTATAGATTTGAAAAACATAATTATATTTAAATTCTTACAATGAAATGCAATTACGTCTAAAAAATATTCCATATTTTAAATAAATATTTATATCCTACACCACCATAGGTGGTTGGGGTATTTTTCAATGCATAGGTACATATTTAAGAGAAATATTTAACGACATTATACGAAGGATATGAAAGACGGTGTCGAATTAAAAAAAAAAAAAAATCTGAACAATTCAGTAGAACCGAATAAAAATAAACTATGACTATAAAATAAGATGCCATACAATGATAATATTAAAAAAAAAACATATATGTTTTACAATAAATTGACCTTAATGGTATCATTTTATTATTCTAAAAAAGAAAATGTGAAAAAAAAATAAATTAATAAAATTTATGGTAATTTAAGAATTTCAATCAGTAATACCTATAAAAAACAAATAATACTTACTCGTAGCACACGTTTTACTCGAAAAGAATTTTATTAATTTTATTTTATATTTATATATTTTTTTGGGGATTTTGACAATACAAATAAGGGTATTGAAAGAAATATATTTCTATTAAGGTGATCACAAAATAAAAGTTAACTTTAATTTCTCCAAAAAGAAAGTAATAAGGTTTTGTTCTTAATTTTTAATTCAGTTTGAGGAACAAAAAAAAAAAAAA
>MINK01002223.1:0-13315 GCA_001735545.1 Phormia regina
AGTTTTGATAAATTTTCTCTTTATCGAGAATTTTTGATCAATTTTCTCTTTATCGAAAAGTTTTGATAAATTTTCTCTTTATCGTAATATTTTGAAAAATTTTCTTTTTAAAGAACATTTTTGATAAATTTTCTCTTTATCGAAAATTTTTGATGAATTTTCTCTTTATCGAAAAGTTTTGATAAATTTTCTCTTTATCGAAAAATGTTGATAAATTTTCTCTTATCGAAAAATTTTAATAAATTTTCTCTTTATCGGAAAGTTTTGATAAATTTTCTTTTTATGGCAAAGCTTTGATACATTTTCTTTTTAAAGAACATTTTTGAGGAATTTTCTCTTTATCGAAAATTTTATCTTTATAGAATCTCAAAAATTTTTTATAAATTTTCTTTTTGTAAAATATTCTCGATGATATTATTTTTTAAAGAAAATGTTTAATGAATTTTCTTTTCAAAGAAAATTTTTGTTGAATTTTCTCTCTTTATAGGAATTTTACGATGAATTTTCTCTTTACAAAAAAGAGAAAATTCATATAGAAAATTTTCGTTAAATTTTTTATAAACTATTCGTTGATTGTTTTTACAGAAAATTTTTTTGATAAATTTTCTGTTTAAAAGAAAATTTCGTTGATTTTTCTCTTTAATAAATTTTTCGTTGAATTTTCTTTTAATAAAAATTTTTTTGTTAATTTTTTTATATAAAATTTTCGTTACTTTTTTTTAATAGATTTTCTTTGAATTAAAAAAAATTGTTTAATTTTTTATAGAAAATATTAAAGTTTCTCTTTATATAAAATTTTTATTGATGAATTATCTCTTTAAAGAAAATTTTTCTTTGATAAATTTTTTCTTTATAAAAATTTCCTTGATGATAAATTTTTTCTTTATAGAAAATATTCTGTGATGAATTTTCTCTTTGTAGAAAATATTTGTTGATAAATTTTCTCTTTATAGAAAAATTTCCTTGATGATAAATTTGTTCTTTATAGAAAATATTCTGTGATGAATTTTCTCTTTGTAGAAAATATTTGTTGATAAATTTTCTCTTTGTAGAAAATTTTCGTTGATGAATTTTCTCTTTGTAGAAAATTTTCGTTGATGGATTTTCTCTTTGTAGAAAATTTTCGTTGATGGATTTTCCCTTTGTAGAAAATTTTCGTTGATGAGTTTTCTCTTTTAAAGAAATGTTTCTCCTTATAGACATTTTTCTCTTTAGAAAAAAATTCCGATCAATTTTCTCTTTAAGGAAAAACTTTCATTTTAAAGGAAAATTTTCCTTTTGAAAGAAAAATTGTCTTTGATCAATTTTTTCTTCTTTGATAAATTTTGTTCTTAGAGAAAATTTTCTTTGATGAATTTTCTTTTAATACAAACTTTTCTTTGATGAATTTTTCTGTATGAAAAAGATTTGTGTTAAATTTTCTCTTTAGACATTTTTCGTTAAATTTTTTCTTTGAAAAAAATTTTCGTTAAAATTTTTCTTTATAGACAATTTTTGTTGAAAGTTCTCTTTATAGACAATTTGATGAATTTTCTCTTCAAAAGAAATTTTCGATAAATTTTCTCTTCGAAGAAACTTTTCGATATTATTTATTTAATTATTTTTTTCATTTGAAAAAGTACACAAATCTGGCAGGCTTTTCCATTTTTTCACACACACTCAAACGTTTGATTTTATATTGATTTCTAACGCTTTTTGTTTTGAAAAATGGGCAACTCTATTACACAAATATCACTTAATTGTTGTTAGTAAAGTTCTCTCTATTTCTCTCGCTTCACAAAACCCTTTTGGTATTTTTGTATATGTATTAGAATAAATTTGTTATGATAATTAAGTTTAAAACTCTCATGTGAAAATTTTATATCATTCATGTGTTATTTTGTTGACCCAATTGGAAATTATAACCCCTATAAATATTACTTTAATAAATTCATCGATCATTTTTAGTTTTTTTTTTATAACAATTAAAAGCCTTATTTTTTATACGACTAACATAATCAATTAATAGTAAAGTCTCATATGTGTTCATATAAATAATTTATTTGTTTATATATATTTACTGTCATTTTGATTGATAAGCTGTAATAATTTCTTTGTTTATTTTAATAGTAAAATTTAAAAAATGACAGACTGTTTGGTACCTACATATAGTATAGTGTTATAGTACGCAATCAGATCTAAAAATAAAACAGGACTTAATTATTATTTTAAAAATATAATTTTCCATTGAACTTTTTTTTTATAAAAATATTGTTGAATTAAAAGTTGATAATTGTTTAAGTTAGTGGAACATTTTTTATTATTTTCTTTTTCTTATAAACAATGACTATCATACATTTTTTTAAATAAAAAAATGATGTTAATTTATTATTTTTTAAAGTTTTTGATAAATTTTCTTCTTATAAACAATTTTCAATTAGTAGGTTTTTTCTTAAAAATTTCCTACTGGCTAATAACTCCTTACTTTACCTATTCTTAGGTAACTTATTAATATTTTTCCCTTATTCTAATCGTATAATTTATTAATTTAATTTTTAAAAGAGCATTTTTTTTCAAACATTTTGCCAGAGTGATAAACAACTAAAGAGAACATTAGTTGTACACGTACACGCGAAATTATTTATGAAGGTGGTAATAACTCTACACACAAACAAAAAAGTAGCAACAACAAATAAACTCACAAAATTATTGTGTTAATTTAATGCATGACTACAAGTATATGACCATTGAAAACGATAACAAATTAAGTAATTTACTAACTTTAATTTAGTACCTAGAATTATATTTTGTTCAAATAAATTTACGAAAAAAAAAATACCGCACACACACACAACAAAACATAAATAAATACCTTGAAGATAAGAAAATTTATAAAGTCAATATTAACAATACAAAAAATAAACAAACATTAATGTTTAATGTATAAAATTTACAATGATAAAACAAAATTGAAGAAGACTACCGGTGAAAAATTTAAATTTAATCAGGTTAAATAAACAATCAAAGCAGAAATATACACTGTAAAAAATGTTTATGTTAGAATGGTTACTAAATAGTAAAGGAATCAATCGGAGGGATCGCAATCTGGTAGTATGTATAACGACACAGTTAGGGAAATGATTACTGGAAACATGGTTGCGTTTGGACCCTATAAATCACCAGGCCTGGATGGAATTCTTCGGGTTACATTACAGTTTGACAATGACGAAGCCGTTTCATAACTTGTAGATTTATTGAGGGAGTGTCTAATGTTGAGATATGTTCCCAGTAGGTGGAGAGATGTTAGATTCATTTTCATACCCCAAGCTGATAAATGAACTCGCAAACCCCAGGATAACCGACCAATCAGCCTATCGTCATTCTTACTGAAGAGAATGAAAACACTAAGTGATCTGTATCTTAGAAGTGACATGAGGACTCATAACACTACTGTCGCTCAACATGTCTACCTTTAGGGTAAGTCCGTTTAGAACACTCTGAATGATGTAGTGAGTTAAATAAAGCGATGTTTACTTCATAGGGAATATACCATGACAGCTTTCCTCGACATAAAAGGGGCCTCTAATAATATTATGAATTTCTAACTCAGTGAATAACTCTAATACTCGAGTATAAGGGGTACTTGTATAAAAAAGCATGTGACGAGGGACACACCAAAAGTGGGAGACCTTTCTCCATTCCTGTGATACTTTGCTATGAACATTATTTTAAAACAGTTCGATGCTAAGATGCGAGAGATTGTAGCCTGCGCCAATGACATAGTTATCTCGGTCTCAGGTAAATTTCTTCCTACGATCAGTGAGGTTAGGCAATCTGGTATACGAGAACTGTCCCCTTGCGTCGATAGTAAGGGATTGAGGGAAATCGGTTTTGTTTACTAAGGGATATAAGTTCGAGCTTGCACTGTATACTTGGACATTAAGTTGTTTTAGATAAGGAAAAATTCAAGAGTGTGTTAAGAGAGTACTTACTCCTGATGGAACACTATAGGTAAGAATTGAATTTGGTCTACGAGAACAGTCCCTGCTTGCACTGTATACTTGGAAATTAAGTTGTTTTGGTGAAGGAATTCTCAGGAGTGGGTCAAGAGAAAACCTTCGCTAGCAGAAACTCTATAGGTAAGAATCGGGCCTACGAGGACTGTTCCTTGGGGCCTATAGTAAGAAATTGAGGGTAAACCCGTTGAAATCGGTTATGTTTACCAATGGATATAAGGTATAGCTTTCATTGTATAGGGGATCAAGAGGGGACTTAAACCTGCAGAAACACTATAGATAAGAATTAGGGTCTTCTGGATCTACTCGTCGGATGTAAGATCAATTCTTATGATGACTCAGTCTGGTGAAAGATTATTGTATAAAGGAACTTATATTAACCTTTTTTCTAAAGTTCAGAAATAAGCTTCAATTGGCATCTCAGTCACTATGAAGAAGTACACTTCAGGTGGCACTGAACATTATTCTCATTCTTCCAATTGAGAGGTATGGCCTGTTTAGATTGAAGGAATTAGGATTATTAAGGAACTCCATGGCGCGACACTAGCATACCCGACGAGATCCAATTCAATGGTCTGACACTATCCTTGGAAGAGTCTATATATTATATGGAGACTATAATTAGCTTCGAGTCTACTCCCGCTATTGGATTTCTAGGTTTTTTTTCAGAAAAGCTCAAAGGATGTTGTGCTGTCTTTACAGACGACTTAAAGATGTACTTGGCACTAGACATTATTCTCCTCCTTCTAATTGAGGAGTTTGAGAGAGGTATGAATTATTTATATTGAAATAATTAGAATTATTAGGGAACTTAAAAGCAGGACACATTATCATACCCGACAAGATCAAATTCAATGGTCTGACACTATCCTTGGGCGAGCCTTCAAATTATACAGAAACTATAATTAGTTTCGAGGCTACTCCCGCTATTGGACCTCTAGGATGTTCGGTAAAGCTCCAAGGAAGTTGTGCTGTCTTTACAGATGACTCAAAGATGGAAGTAGGCACACGTATGAGACGGTCTACTTTATGGGAATTGATATCAAAGGGTGCTATAAATCATCTGACAGCTGCAGCATTTTTCAGACAGAAATTCTAAACATTTATAAAGCCTTTGAATTGTTGGAAGAAAACGTTAAATAGATCTCTGAGATTACTATCTATATAGATAGTCAGTCAGCTTTATTGGCACTGACGAGGAATAATGTCTTAATGTCCAGCAATGAACTGACTCTAAACTAAACAGATCTTCGTGGAGACTTCAATTGTGTGCTATTTTAGGGCCATAAAGTATTGGACTATGGAGAGATTGGAGAGATAGAGCGTTATGGCTTAGTCTTAAACTGGCAGATTTCAAACTCCTTCTGGGTAAGAGTCATACTAGTCTGAAAGTAATGGTAGGTAACTAACGTGGTTGTATTTATCTTCTATACTGTTTTTTCGCTATATTTAAAGGCATCGCTATAAGTCGTTTGTTCTTTAGAGAAAAAAAGCCAACCTTTTCAACATAACCTTCTACTCCACTGAGAAACTTATTTCGCATGAATCAATGACAGATACTAATAACTGTGATATTAAGATTTATGGGTCCTACGACTTATATTCTTTACCTATGAAATGTATTTTTAAATTCATACAATTTCCTTTTTTTAATTAAAACAATTTCGTTTTTTCTATTTATGTTTTTTTTTTATTAATATTTATTTTAATATCCATTTAATATATTTGATATTTGATAGTTTTTTTATAATTTTAATTAAATTTTGTCTTAAAAGATGTATTTTTATGTATTTTCTTCTTGTTCAATTTGTTTTAAGTATGTCTTGTAGATAATTTTGTGTTTTATTTGTTTGGTATTCGAGTTTATTTTGGAAAATATTTTAGATAAAAATATTAAACTAATATCACAAATTAAAAATCATTAATAAATTTTGAAAAAATAAGAGGTTGGTGTAAATAAATTCATTTAAAAACTAAAGTTTTTAGAGATTTTTTTTGGAATAAAAACAAAAATAGTTTTGTTACAAAACCATATTACAAATTTTTTAAAATAATATAAAAATAAAAAATTGTGAAATATATATAAAAAATATTAATAAATAGTTATATAAATACAAAATAAAATAAATTAAATAATTTGTTTTAAAAATGTTAAGTGCATTTGTTATCAAGCCAATTAATTAGTATGTAAAAAAACTAAAAATATGTTTTATTAAAAAATATATCTTTAAATATTAAAAAAGGCCATATTCTTAATAAAATTTTAAATTTATAAAAAATTTTATAAAATAAATTTCTATGCAAAATTATTTTTATAATTTTTGGGATAATTTAAAATTTTTGTATTAAGAATAAAGCACAAAAAAATAATGGCTGCCTCAAATTAGTTTTGAATGCTTTGAAAATTATTAATTATTATGTATTTATTCAATTCACAATAGGTGTGTTATTAATTTTTTTTTTTTTCAATAATTATTTTTCTTTCTTTTATCATTTATAACCTTTTGTTAATTGAATATTGATTGTGATATGAATCTTAATAAATATTTTGTTAGCAAATACTTTATAAAACTTAAACTTAGATTAAAATAATCTAAGGTGATGTTGTTATTAGCGTTGCCATATTATTTAGAGAAATATTATTAATTTATTTTAATTATAATTTTGAGATTATTTAAAATTAAGTTTATAAGATGATTGTATACTTTTAGAAAGAGATTTATAGAGCCAAGAGTATAATTTGGCTTAATAAACCATTTTAAGATTTTATTTTTAACATTAGACTGTTAATTGGACGTTCATAATCCTCATCTGTTATTTGATTTTTTTTTCACACAAATTTAAACAAAGCTTTTAATCAAGAGCATAATGTTAACAAAAGATCACATCATATTGAAATTTTAACATGATATCTTTGTGCCAATCACTGCTTTAGATAACTGGCAGACTATGTATGTCAAGATAATCTTCAAAATATGTTCAAATATTTGCCTAGTATGATCATAGTTTAAGAATTTAATTGTTGTTTAACTAACCAAATTCAATACAAATTATTTCAAATGTTAAACATTAATAAATAAATATTTTAAAATTATCTCTTTAAGCCGATTAGAATACCCGCCTTCTAAAAGTCTCAGTTAAACTTAAAAATTACTAAATTTAATAAAAAAAATTGTAAATTATTAAAAAAGTCTAAAATTCGAAAAAAATAAGCTCTAATATTTCCAGGCAACACTAATCTTTGTTTCTGTTCATATAAATACAATAATGTTTTGTTTTTTTATAAATAATTCTTGTAAAATGATCTTTGATGAAATGATTTTCATATAATAAAATAAACATAAATTTAAACAATTAATAATGATAAATAAATTAAAATTAATTAATAAATATAAAAAGATAAAAAGATAAAAAAATTAAGGTGAATGTCTGTGTATATGTTTATAAGTGTATATAAGTGTTAGTTCTTGTTGTTGTTTGTATTTTTGTAGTAGAAATAGTTTTTTGTTTTTTTAGATTCTTTATAGTAAAGTGGGTGATGTTATTGTGGTGGCAAGTTTAATGCACTTTTCTTGTCTTTTTTTTCTTTTTCTATTTAATACATATTTGATTATTTTTTTATTTCTTTCTTTTTGTTTTTAATAGGAATTTTAATTTTCATTTTGAAGCTGTAATTGCTGAGAATTGTTTTTAGATTACAATGAATATTAATTTTGTTTAAACTAGAAGCACCATTATTAGTTTTATTTATGTTTAAGTTTATTATTTTCATAATTTTCATTTGGCTTATATTAAAAAAAAAAAACCTTTACCATCACCAAAGTTTTTCTTTTTTTCTTGTTCCTAAAAAATTTTAATTTTAAAAATTCTTTTATTTTATCAAGAATTTTTGGTCTATTTTGAAAACACAAAAAAAAAGAGAAAATAAATAATAATAATAATTTTGTCTTTTATGACTAGAACTAGAGTTTGTGTACATATGTTTTGTTTTTCATAATTATTTAGGTATATTATTTAAGAAAATTTCCATCAATATTTAAAAGTATAATTGATTTATTTAATATTTTTTATATGACTTTAAAAACGATTTTGAATCGTTTATTTTAAAAAAATTAATTAACTTAATTATGTTAAATTCTTTCTTTTAGTTTTTATATATCAAAAAATATATATAGTAGTTATACATAAATATTTGTTTTTTGAAAAAAATAACCTAAAATAAAATCATAAGAAAATAGTTATTTTCTTTTGATATCATTATTACAGATTCATAAGTCTATTTGAGCTCCTGTTTTCTTTTCTAAAAATCCAGTGTGTGCTTTTTGTTTTATTTTTAAAATATATATTTTATTATATTTTTCATCACATTTTGTTTTTAAGGAAGTTGATTTTGATATACATATATAATAATTTATTAGTTAGGGAAATTCATTTTAATGTGAATACATTTAGAAAATAGCTTTTCTCTTTCTAAAGAAAATCTTAATATTCCATAAAAATGTATGTAGTTATTGAGCTAAAACTTGTATTAGATTACATGAGCATAGATTGAAATAGTTTTGCCCTCAATGATTTCTATTCGAAATTATTACGATCAATGAATTTGATGGGAAATTGTCACTACCATTCCATGGAACGGTTTTAAAATTAATTCTTAATCAATGATCGTTAGGGAACTGTTCAATAATCAATTATAAAAATCAATAATTTTTGTTTTATATTCCTTTTAATTGTAATCGATCATTTTCTAAAGGTAATTGTTTTCAAATCAATAAAATTTTGTTAAAAATGTTTCTTTATGTTATTTTCTGAAATTTTTAAAAAGTTTATAAGAATTGCAACACAATTAATGTCAAGGGAAGTTATTAAAACTTTTTATTATCCGAGTTCTAGTTATGAAGTTGTTCAAGATCTAGTTATCTAGTTGTTTTAGCCACTTTTCTAGAACAGGCTGCCCATTTCCTTTTTAAAATCTTGGATATTTTGTGACATCTCTTTGGTCCTCTTCAATTTTCTTTCTACAAAAGTCCATTATCACTTTACTGCTCTTAAAAATATGCGAAACCATTGTGCTCTAAATAATCAAAACCAAAACCATTTTGTTACAAAGCACTGTTTTGAATTATTCAATTTTATTCAGAACTTTTTATAAGCCTCGATATCTTCGCAGTACCTAAAACTTTAGCAAAGATATTTGACATTTGGCTTTAGAGTCAAGGAGGTAAAAAATTCTCAAAACTTTCAGTATTCCAGATTATAGATAACATGCATAATAACAAAATGTAAAGAAAAGAAAAACAATTTATATAATTTTTTTCATTCGCACACATTAAAAACCTCAGAAGCTTAAAGTTCTCATTGTCAGGGAGATTTGAAATCTTCAAATTGTGTAGATTTTTTTATGTGTTCCTTCAAAGGCTTTTTAAACTTTTCTTAGCTTAATTAATATTAATGTCTTGATTACTTTTATATAACTCTTATTAAAATAGCAAATATTAAGACAGAATATTAAAAAAATCCAAAGTCCTTTTCAAAGCCATTGAAGTTAAAAAAAGGTTCTCTTTTTGAAGTTATAGAGAGATTCAAAATCTACAAATCGTGCAGGGTTTTCTTTTAATCCCTTCAAACTCAACAAGTTATAAAACTTTAGCAAAGAGTTTTTTTCTTGTTTTTCATTTTCTATTTCATTCTAATCCCTCTATTCATAGAATATATTTTCATTATAATAAAAATAAAATTCCATTTTATTTTCAGCTTATTTCTACAAACAGTCTTTTTAACTTAAAGAAATTTCTCATTTTATCACTCGTTAAACGTTTTTGCAAAAATTCCTTCAACTTTATAGTTTTAAATCTATTGAAATTTGTCAAAAGTTTAAAACACACACTGTTTATATGTCATAATTTTCTATTAAATAAAATAAAAGGATAGTTGTATAATCAACTAATTATAAGTGTTAAGAATTGAACTCATAAAAAATTCGAAATGGCAAAATTAAAACATTTCCAACGATAATTAGAACGTATGAAAAATGCATTTTTTTCAAAGAAATTTTCCATGAAAAAATATTTAAAGGAATCATTATAGTTAATAACATTGTCATTGTATTTGTTAAGACATAACAATGTTAGTGGAGAAAATGTTTTTAAAGTCTTTGTTGATATTTTTGTTATGGGGGACGTTTTTATAAATGAATTTAAAATTAACAATAAACAATAATAATAATAATAATTGTTAAAAAATATAATAAAATAAATAAATAAATCAATTATACTAATAATAATAATAATGATCACAAACTGTAAAAATATACCAACAACAAATATTAACATACCGATATTAATGATGTTGTTATTATGTTTCATGTTATTACATGACATTTGTAAAAACTTTGGTAAAGGTTCATTGGTTACTTCTAATAATGGTGGTGTTGTCATCGACAATATTCTTAAAAGTGTTGTTGTATAAATAATGTTGGTATTGGATGCTGTTTTTATGGCAAATGGAAGCCTAAAATCATGTAAAATTCTTATTTGGTTATTTGCTGGGTGGTATTGGCCACTTGTTTTATATGTTATCATATTTATCATATTCATCATCATCATCGTCATCCTCAGCAAAAGTGCATTTCTTGTATTGTGTATCTTGTGATATAACATTTTTACAATGTTAAGACAAAATATTTGTGTTTGTGGTGTTAGTGTGGGTGTTAATGGTGTTGGTAATACTACTAATAGGAAATGTGCTTTATAAATATTAAGGAGATTATTTAAATTGTTAAATGTGGTTGTGGTGATAGTATTAGATTTAGTAGTTGTATAAATTGTTGTGTTAATAGTGAAGGAATAGGGGGAGGATACACAAAATTTTTTTAGTTGCTTTTTTATAATAATACTTTTAAAGTTACTTAAATTTAAATGATATTTTATCATTTTATAATTTATATTTACGACTCTCTCTGCAATATCATTATCATTAGTTTTTTCTTCTTCGTCTTCTCCTTCTTCTTCTTCTGCAATAATTAACGTTTCTTGAACATTAATGTCTTTATTAACATCTTCATCATCTTCTGCAGCTGCTGCCTTTAAAAAGTCATTCATATTATATGTGTTTTGTTTATAAATATTTATCTTGTTGTTGCTATTATTATTATTTAAGTTGAGCTTTAACTTTTTAATAAAATATTTGTAGTAGATTTTCTTCAACTTTAGTTACGGTTGAATTGGCTTTTTGGGTTTTTTTAACTCAGCTTCTTCGTCGCGTTTTACTTCTGTATAACGTTCGCCTTTTAGGGAGACAATTTTATTATCTCTATAGCGCACTAGTTTTTTGGGTTCGACTTTTGGCACCATCGGTTTATATTCCTTTTTATTGGCATCTTTATCGACATATGAATACCTAAATTAAATATTATACATTTTTATTTTGTATGTTATACCATTAAAAAGAAATTAAAATTAAATGATTGTATTACTAGAACTTGAAGTTTTTGCATTAAAATTTTTAATTTTAATAAATTTATAATTTAGCTTGATTTATTATTTTTTTTTTTTTATTCCTTACCTGGCTATAATACGATTCTTAAGTTCTGTATCGTTTACCACAACATTTTTGCGACCAGCTATGCCATTATTTGGCTTTTCCGACAAACTCTGACCCGTCTCTTGACGGTGCAATAGAGTCTGAGTAGCACTATCAATGTCACCTTTTGCTATAGCAACACAATATTTAATCTGAAAGAAATAACAACATAAAATATTGGAAAAATATAATAAAATTTATATATTTAATAACACTAGTCGGTAAAAGAAATCCAGAAGTTTGGAATTTTTGCTGTTATTTAGGGACATCTTTTTTATGCTCTTCAATTCTCTTTTCAAAAGACCTCAATATCTCTTCGCTGGTCTTAGCTCTGGGCAATTTACCTCTTTTGATGCAAATATTTTTTATTACCACTACAAAGCTTTCTTACAGTAGTGACATGATGCCAAAAATGTGCAAACACTTTGTGCATCTTATTAAGGAATATGCCTTTTTTTCAAACATTCTTGACGTATATTTCTGTACTTATAGAGCAGACAATGTAATTAGTGTACTTAACACACTACTAGACAATGTAATTGACGAGTTAGAAGCGGATAATATGGAAATTGAATTTATGGCAAAGTATGTGGATGATTTGTTTGCAATTATAAGGGAATCGGACGAAGATAGGATATTAATGAACATTTTTCAAAGGAAAATACAATTTACAATGGAACGAGGGAGGAACATTTAAATTCCGTATCTGGACATAAACATGATAAATGATGAAGGGAAAATAAGGACGAAACCTACATCTTCAGGCACAATGATGAACTATAATTCAACAAAATCATTGAAAATGGAGATAAATACAGCGACAAATATTATGAAGGAGGTTTTGAAAATAAGTGAAGAAAAATTCAAAAAAATCCATTATCAACAGGATAAGACAAATACTTAACATGAATAGTTACCCAACATATATAAACAACTTAATCGACAGAACACTGAAAACTGAGGAACAGGAAAATAGATAGAGCAAAGAATGTAGGAAAGTTGTACCATATATTCCCAAGTGGACCATATATTCCCAAACTAACGGAGACAAAAACAATGAAGAGAATGCTTACAGAAGAAACAGCAACAATAGCCCACATATCGAATATGACATTAAGGCATCAATTTACGAATAATAAAACCAAACTTGACAAACTGAAAAGTGATAACGTTGTGTATGAAATAAAATGTGACAGTAATGAAATGGAGAGTTGTAATCTGGTTTACATTGGTACAACAGGAAGAATGTTGGGGACAGGAATCAATGGACACAAAACAGATATTGAGAGAGGAAAAGTAACGATGGCATTATCGCTGCATGTAAAGGAGTACGATCACAATGTGGATTTTGGAAACATTAGGATTTTAGATAGGAAAAGGAAAGAGAACAAACGTTATACTCTCGAGAGCTTGAGAATACAACAGAGAATACAACAATACAATGAATACAAAAGAGGACAAGGACAACACAAAACTACAATATTCCGCTGCAATAATTAAATATTAATTTAGTTGAAGTTCTGTGATATTAGCATTAAATTTAATTTATATGTTTGTGTTGTAGTGATTATTTATTTATTCTGTGTCGTTGAAGTCCAGTTTTTTTAAAATAATAAGTAAAATGATAATCAACAAGAAAAATCATTAGAAATTCGTAAGTTTAACAGGGATAATATTGTAAGATCTTTAACTAATTATGATTTAATAATAATTTTGTCGCTAGAATTCATCAATAAAAT
>MINK01002224.1:0-13217 GCA_001735545.1 Phormia regina
CACATTTCTAAAAAAAGAGTACGTGTACTCTTTAAAAGAGTACGTCTGGCATCCCTAGTACCACTGCAGAGCGTTCTTAATTAGTGACATGATTCTAAATCGGTTCAAAAATATATAGACCCATTGTGCTCTCTTATGAAAGGAACAACATTTTTTTGCAAAAATTCATCAACATATAAATTTTTAACACGAACCAACTTGTGGTCATAATGAAGGAGTTCAACCTGGATGTGTCGATTCTCTGTAGTCCAAAAAGATAATTCCTCTGGTTCTCAAAGATTGGGCAATGACAGAGAAGATGTTCTATAGGCATAAAGATGGATTCCTAGACTTTTAGCATGCATGTCGAAGGACCAGTGATCTATAAAAACACCGATGAGGTTTCTCAGATGACTTCTTGACAGATTCAACAACTGCGCTGTACGCCGTTTTTTCATCATTCTGTGATCCATTTCTCTTAAGGCTATATATAAGGTTCTGTCCGTCTCCTGCATGTATCAATGAATCGGCTACAAAGTTACCACAAATAACCCTATATCCCGAAACCCAAGAGACGGTTGTGTACACTACATCGAAGACAGGGAGCTTAAGGCCACTTTACCATCAGTAAAAATAACAATATCTTTGTTCGATATGTCCATATAATGAATCCATTGCACGGCTGTTTTGATAGCCATGATTTCAGCCTGAATGGCGCAATAATAATTAAGTAGCATGTGAGACAGTTTCAAGTCTAGTTTTACCGACTCTGTCCTTCGATTTTGAACCATCCGTGAATATTTGAATTTCTTCCTCGGAAGTATGCAGACCGTTGTCATAGTATGTTCCATCCGGAATCGAACAACGTTGTTGGTATTGAGAAATCAATCTTATATTCACCATATATGTTACCGAGAATATTTCCATGACCATATCCTTGATATTTCCTTGCTCTAGTTGCACACAGTCTTAGCACCGTTTGTGTAGCAATTTCTTTGGCCGTGATATCTGGTGGTAGCCAATTCAGTATAGTGAACAATGCCTTAGAAGGGGTAGTCCTAAGTGCGACCGTTGTCATGATCGACATCATCCTCATTAGACGTTCAAACTTTGCTTGCTGGTAGCTTTTCTCCAGAGGTTGCCACCAAATAGTTGCTGCGTAAAATAGGATTGGTCGAATTATACAATTACATAACCAGTATGCTTTTCTAGGGTTTAGTCCCCAATTTAGGCCGATCGCTTTCTTACAACAGTATAGCGCATTGACCGCCTTTTTGGTTTTGTTGTTAGTATTCAGATTCCATTCAACTTACTATCTAGTATAAATCCCAAGCAATTTGACTTCATTAGATAGTGACAATGATACTCCATTTATCCTCGGAGCAAATAGTCTGAGTACTATCAAGGATACTTTTCTATCAGATTTTGAAATTATTTTCAATATGCTTTCAATTTTCTTGGCCTTAAAAATATCATGTGGACCTTTTTTCTACCTAAACCATGATCTCTATCAATGGTCAAATTCTCCGGATACTATTTAATCACATTGGAAACAGTTTAACAACTAAATTTATTTTTTATTATAAACTTGGAAAAATGCGTAAATCACTCACTTCTCCACCCTTTTCCATATAAGGTAAAATATTTAAAAGTTAATAAAATATTATTGTTGCTATTTGATGAGATTGATTTAATGATGCCTGCCACATGATTTTAATTTATAGACATTTCTCTATAATGATGTCATTGTGGTAGCTGCTTTATCAGTTGTGTTTATCATTGTTGTTGCCGTGGGCTTTGCCGGTATGTATCATTATGTTGTAATTATTGTTCGGTTCGGCTTTGTAATGTGCTGTTTGCACCTTAAATAAGTAGTCTTTTTAGTGGTTCTTATTTGAATAATGAAGTTGCTCTTAATTTTAATGTGGTTAGTTAATTTCAAATTAACGTAAATTGACATGCTTATTATTGTATTTGTTTTTTGTGATAATAATGTCTACTTAGTCCAGATTTGCCATTATCATACATTTATTATATTAATTTTTTTGTTTTGTAAGTAGTTTTACCGAATCGTTAGGGTAGACTGGGGAACATTCACCGTTTTTTTGCTTTAAATACTATATATTCAAAACGGTTCACGATATCAATAAACTTTACAAAAACCTTGATACGTAGGCTTATATTTAAGCCCTTTTGATTCTGACTACATTCATGTTAAGTTAATTTTTATTATGAATTTGTAAAGTGACCTAAGACGTCGAAACAACCCCATCGAATGGGGTGGATGAGCAATGTGATGGGAGCAGAATCGTTTTCCTATATATGATGGTTTTTTTATTTTATATATTAATACAGAATTTGAGAAAAAATCACTCAAAAATTAATACATTGAATTGAATTTTATGTAAAATAAATAAAAATGCAATTAACAATGGCTATCCAAAATCTATGAATGGAAAAATCACTAAATGTAAAAAACTGTAAAAGATCTACAGATAATAAGAGCTTCAAATCTGAATACAACGTTTCTGTAGGATAAGTTAAATCGTCCTTCCAGCAGTTTGGCGAATGTACCGCAGGAGGAGTATTACGCAAAAGTAATATTTTTCCAGTCTTTAAAGCAACGTTTCT
Organism: Phormia regina; assembly: GCA_001735545.1. Classification (NCBI taxonomy): domain Eukaryota; kingdom Metazoa; phylum Arthropoda; class Insecta; order Diptera; family Calliphoridae; genus Phormia; species Phormia regina. The sequence continues at coordinate 2,611 of MINK01002224.1, forward strand.
CAAATGGGGGTCAGTGACCCATAAGGGGTCCATAAGGCCATTTCTGGGGGGTAGCGAAGATATTTTGAAAAATATTCTTGAACACACGATTTTTAAATAAAAATATAAATTGCAATTAACGCAATCTTTTTAAAAATGGAAAGACATATTTATAGCAGAGAAGGAAAATAATAGTAATTATTTTAGATTTTTGAAACCAAAAAAACAACGAGAACCAAATGTTGGAAAAACTGATTCAAATAAATCGTTGTGATCTTTATGGAGTCGACTTTCATAAAGTGATATGTTTGTTCACATTTTAAATTATAAAAATTCATAATCTACATTCCGTTTAAAGATTCGTACTTTAGGCTTTTAGAAAATAGACTAAAGTTAAAACGGGTGGGTGAAATTCAGGAAGATATGTAACTTGCCGGTATGCGTTATTGGTATTGTCTACTATTTTAAAATCATTTCTGTGAATATACATTTCAGAAAAGTCTAAATTTTGTGTATGTTTTTAAAGAAAATTTAAATTTAGATCAAAAGATTGTAGGTATTTTTTCGGCCAAAATATCAGAAAAAAATTATTATTTTTGCAATTAAGATATTCAGCTCAAATTTTCTTAGATAATTGTGTTTGTTACGTTAAAAGTCTCTACCAAGAACTTGAAAATGAAGCTACTTAAAATTTCAAAAGCAAAGAACACGAAAAGAAGAATATATAAAAATATTTAAAATCGTACGTGAAATAAAAAATTGCCAAGTGATTAAAAATTTAACATGTCAAATGTTTTCTATTTTAAGCATCTTAGCTGCTCTGTTGGATAAACATACCATTGCGACGTTTTAATGCCTTTAAGAATTCTAATCATAGATAATATCCTGTGAAATAAAATTTTTAACATTTGCCGATTTTAAAATTCCGAGTATATAAAACTTTAACTTCGAAAAGAAGTTTATAGCCATAAAAAAATATAATTTAATTTTGAACTAAAACTTTCAAACGTATGTATTTCGTTTGAAATATAGCTAAATGTATCCGTTTATTGGTTCCGTAAACTATTTTCATCGTCATAAATATTTAGGTTGAATATTTTGGTTACATTAAAACAAAGTATCAATTTTGATACTTTATTAAATATGATATTAAATATGCTATATCCGAAAAAGTCCCTTAAATTAAAGATCTCATGGAATAAAAATAATATCGTAAATTATAATATTATTTTTTAATTATTTTTTCTTTTCATAACATTTTATCTGATTTTAATAGTTGTAGTGGGTCGTGATTCCACCGCAATGTCAAAAAGGGGTCGCGAAACAATATATTGTGAGAACCCCTGCTTTAAAGGAATTTTTTAAAACATATGTATGTTGATCAATTTGAAAAAATATTAAAATTATCACCGAAAATACTAATAGAGAAAAAATTTAGAAGAGTGTTAAAAAACGGTTAATCATGTCTACCTCCAAACAAATGTACACTGAACCAAAAAGGTACATAAATACAATGAGAAAGTTAATGGTTGCAATGAATTTGTGCACTAATTTTAATCCTATGCACAGGTTCATTAAACAATGTATTGCCATACATTAATATTAAAATTCAATGTAAAAGTTAAAAAATTAAATAAGATGATCATTTCTTGTTAAGAGATAGAGACACTCTTTTTTTTTTGTTTATTTTATTTCCCATTAGAAAGAATTTATTTTAACGTAATTTAATGAAATATTTCATTGATTCAATAATTGAATCTTTTCATTGGAACTATGAATACGGACATTAATTTAATAAATTCTTGAAAAAATAATGTATTTCGTTTAATGTACCCCATTCATCAAAAATACTTTCTGTTGTGTATGTTGTGTATAATAGAGGAAAAGGAAATAAATTATTAAAACAAAATATTTTACTTCGTTTTCAAGATAATTGACAAAAATGAACGTGCCCCTAGGTGGAATGCTCCCCTTCTTGCCTATAGCTTACAGAAGAGCAGAATCGATTTTTTTTAGTAAATTTGTAACTTCTGATCGGTTGGTTGGATAATAAGCGTAGCAGAAGAGTGAAAAATGTTAAATTTGAAATGGAGATCGAACAACCTCTCAGGAGCGGAGCTATTTGAATTTTTAAGTATCTGAAATTTACATTTTATTAATCCAGTTTGTTTTTTCTTTTTTTGTTTTTCATATATATCCTAATATTTCCGACCGACTTTATTAGGGTTTTCTGTGGCTATTTAAAGAACTAAATTATCTGTTTGTGTGTTTTTGTGCTGAAAAAGTATCTACACTATTTTTTCCCCAAATCATACATTTTCTTTAACAACATATAATAATTTTATAATTGAAAGGTATCTTCACAGAGAAGACTTTAGAATAAAAAGCAAACCCAACAATTCAAATGGCCAAAGTACACATGCTCCCGAATTTGACCCATTTTTGTTTTGGAGATATTTCTGATATCCGTCCTTCCGTCTGTCTGAACTTCAATATTCCCTTAGTCTTTGGATAGTTTTGCTTTTTAACAAACTTCATAAAATGTAGTAAGGACGTCCTTCCAAACTTTAACTGCAACATCTATATTTCATTCATTTTTTTCATGACAAGACAATAATAAATCCATGACTTCTTCAGTTCTGTTTTAATTCCCTTTTGATTTCTTTCATGTGCTCTTTTCATCTATTTTAAAAGGTAAATTTTTCTCTATTACTTTTTTCCAAATATTCCCTTAAGTCACAGCATAGTTTAAAGTTGTTAAAAAGTTTCTATTCATACTTTTTAAAGTTATTTTCACTCTATTGCCCCATGAAGGATTTTTATCAACGCTACGATGAACTCCTTAATATTTTTATTTGTCTAGAAAGAGGCTAAGAGTTTTTGGAAATGCTTACAATAAAAACAATAGTAATAATAATAATAAAAAGTAATGAATAAACAAAATATTAAAATATCCTCAAGTATTGTTGGAAACAAATATTAACAATGAGCCAATGTTATGTGATGTTGTGTATTTAATATAAACTTTCAAAATCCTTATTGTTTTCCGGTTCGATTAGATTTTTTCACGATGTACATGCAGAGAGAAAACATGGTCACACCATGATCACCACAACTATTTAATGATTGTACAGCCGTTTCACATTGATTTGTTTAATTCTACAACCATTAAACCAATATTTTTAGTCCAGTAGTTTGTTAGTAAATTAATTCTCATTTAGTTTAAACATGAACAAATATAAATTAATAAAATTTGTTTTTGTTCCGTATGACGTATGTAACACACATCGTGGTAATAAGGAATATAAATATGAAAATGAGATTATATATACGATGAAATTAGTTCATATACATATATGATAAAATGGAATTATATATAAGACAAAATGGGATTATATATATGATGAAATGTGATTATATATATGATATTAATAGTTTATATATATGATAACATAAGATCAGTAAATGATAAAAACATGGTGGAATTGAAAACAATTTTTAAGAAAAGGTTATAAACCTATAAACTTATAACCTTTTCTTATAATAAATTATTAAATAGAATCATAATAATGATTATATACAAATATACTTATTGTAACCTGGAATCATATATTGTTCTTAGTTTATGGTCACCTGAAACATATTTTTTCTCTGCGTGTATTTAAATGAAAAATAAGAGAATATTATTTTTGTTTTGCATTCATTTTTATTTAACGTCTACTTCACACCACTATACGGTCATGTGGTTTCAATTAGTACGAATTCTGTTTTGGTTGCCAAATTTTTGATTGCAATTTAAACGAAATATTTGAATGGAGTGTCAACAGTTTATGCTCCACTCGTTTAATGTAACAAGTTTTTTTTTACAAGTATTTATCAAGTTTTTTTTTATTTTATGGGAATGAAAATTCAATATTGTATTTTTATTTTTATACGAAAGTGCTTCTTATTTTTTTGTTCTTCTTGTTATTTATGCAAAAAGTTTAACAAAAATTTTTCTTAAAACTTTTGTTTATTAAAATAGGTTTTTTATTTTAATAAAATTACAATAGTAGAGCATAAAGTCTCACGTCTTATATTCTTTAAATTCTAACAGATACAGGCATATAGGAGAGTCGAGAATAATTTGGCATCATTACACAAAAGGGTAAAGTCGAAATTTTTTTGGGGGGGAAAAAGCGAGTTTATAGATTTTCTGATTTTTGCCATTAAAGAAAAATTTTTGGAAGAAGTTGTTATTTTGAAAACTATAAATATTTTATCTGCAATAAAATCTTTGTTAATAATGATATCTTAATGAAATTTTCAGCGCCTTTAGACTTTATTGTAAAAAAATGAGAAAGTGAAAAAAAAAACTTTAAAATTTTTGTAAATGGAATAAAATAAAAAAATAAAAAACGAATATCCCAAAAATGAGATTATTCACATTTTCTTTTATAAAATCCACATTTTTCGGAAGTTCTATAGAGTTTAATTAAAAAAATTTTAACAAAGATATTACAGATTCCGTTTGCAGATTTGTGATTTGGGATTTCAGAAAATATAGTATAAAGTCAAAATTTTTATATAAAATGAGTTATATTAGGGAAGGTGTGCACCTTGAGCACTTAAGTTATTTGGCTGGTTTGTTATCTTAAAGTCAGCTCTGTAAAGAAAATTTTATTTAAAAAAAATAGTGTAGATACTTTTTCGACCAAAAGATGCAAAAAGTCATTATTTTAGAGATTTTCAAGATCGTTTATTTTATTTAATTTCTTTTATTCAATAGTAAGTTTTTTTAACTACTTAAGAGAAAGGGGTCGAAAACTGGACCAAAAACATGCATTATTGAGGTACTAAAAAAATCAAACGAAAATAACTCAAAAACTATATGAGATCAGAGAAGGAGACATATATTTTTTATAGATATTACTAGTGCCTGCAATAATATATTATTATATTTTGGGTACTTGTTCAAACTTAACTATTATACACCTTTCTGCCTATGCCTGTACCAAATTTCATGCAAATCTAATCAGCCGATCAGAAGTTACAGATTTATTTCCAAAAATATTGGATTCTAGGCCACTGTGTACGGTAGGGCTGAATCGTTTTTTTTTTTAATAAATCTGTAACTTTTAGTCGACAAATTAGATTTACATAAAACTCGTAGCAAAATAGTGTATAATTTCACGTTTGGAAAGGGGTTCTCAAACATCAGTTTGAAACGGAGCTATAATAGGTGAAATTCCTGTAACATAGAAAATTTTTCATCTCTTGCCAAGTTGTTGTTCGTAATGTGATTTCATTTATTTCATATTCTTAAACTCTTAAGTTATTTGCATTTGGCCAAACCTTGATCCAATTTTTCTAATATATAGTCCAATATTTTTATACGATTTTACTCATTTAACTAAACAACAATATTAACTATAAAACAGAAAAAAATATAAGAAATTTTGTTTTATTTTGTAACTCTGTGTAATTTCTTAAATACTTTCAAGTTTATAAATATTTTCGTATTAAAGTTGTCCTTTTTTAAATATATTTTTCCTTTGAATCAATTTTACTTATATTTTCAATCAGACGGCGCACTGAGAACTAACAGAATTCCATAAATTACTGTTGCTATAAATAAAAACTTGTTAATATTCTTGGAAAAAATGTTCGTTCACAAAATATAACAAAAAAGTAAAGAGAAATTAAAAAAATCTACATATTACTGTTGCTTTAAAGATTTAATGATAAACATATCATCCATATCTACTACCAGTTTGTTGTACTTTATAAACAGACCGAAGAAATTAAAATTCAAGAAAATATTCTCTTTAAATGTTATAAGAGAACATTTAAAGGAATAAATTATTGTAAAATTGTGGAAAATATTCATTCATATTTATTCATAAAAAAGAAAAATGCCTACCTTCATTTTTACAAATTTTATATTTTTCTTATACTTTAAGGTCTTTTTCCTTAAAATTTTTCCTTGAATTCGGTACACAGACATTTTCATAAAACAATAAAAAGAAGATGGGTTTTTATTTAATTTAATTTTTATTTCCTTTTCCTGCCACCATTTGCAAATTTGTAGTTGTGTGTTGTTATTTGAAATTTATTGCTAAACTAATCAATACTTTCTATTCATGAAAGTAACTATTAAATGGTCAATTGATTTATTGTCAAGATTTTTATAATAACAACGAGCTGTTTGACTCGGAGTTGCATGGGTTTTATTGAATAAAAACTTATTAAATTTTTCATATAAAATTTAGTTTTAATTTATATTTCAACACATGAATTCTAAAGTAAAGAATAGAATAGATATGTGTTAACTTTGTATAATTTCTTAAAAATTTTAATAATATAGTTTTCGGAAAGATATATGGATCTTAAACTTCAATAGTCAATACTTGTATTGAATTTCCTTGAAATAAAAAATAAAAAAGTGTCATTAGAAGAGCAAAAAATTACCACAAAATACCCTCTTATGGATATTTTAGAACAAAAAACCTCTCATATAGATTCTCATTATTTTAGGACTACATAACATTAATTTCATGTTTCTACATTCGCAATTATAGGAGAAAAAGTACCACAAAGTCCTCTCTAATGAATTCTCATTTTATGTTTCTATGTTAAATATTATAGAAAATTTAAAAAAATACATTATAATAACAAAAAGTACCAAAAGGTCCCCTTTTATGGATTTTCATTAATTAAGGACCACATATAAATAATTTCATGTTTCTAAGTTCATAATTATAGAATATTCAAAAAGTACCATTAGAAGAAAAAAAAGTACCACAGTGTTCCCTCTTGAGAATTCTTATACAACACAAATTCCACTCTTGTGAATTCTTATCTACATAGGCCTACATTTTCTTAATGTAATTTTAATTTCATTAATAATAAAATATAATTTAACTCCTTTATTCCTTTTTTTTTTGGTACTTTTTTAAAAAAAAAAGTTGCATTCCAATAAATTTCTTAATTGTATTAGTATCCCATATTAAAATACTCATATGAATACTTCAGTATATAAAAAAATTTTTGATAAAAAAAAGTTCCAAAAATAGGTATAATGTTTACCCTTTAAACGTTTGAATTTTTAAAAAGTACCGAATAAGTATTTCGCATTTTTTAATAAGTTATGAATACGACACATAGTGGTTCCAAAGTGGAACTTTTTGGAAATAATTCTATAACTTTAGAACTGCGGGACTTTTTTTTTTTTTTTTTGAATAAAATTTCACCTCGGCAATCATGAGATATATGGTCAGGTTCGTAGCGGAAAATAAGGGTGGACCTCCAAAATTGGTCATCTCGGGTATAAAGTTTAAAAGAAAATCGCCAATATTTCATTTTTGTTTTAATTAAAAAAAAATGCATACAGATAGTCCTTATATTTCTTTACAAAAATACGCTTACATGTGTCATCTTTATTACTTTTAGAGATATTTGGACCAAAGTTAAATTTTGATCATTTTTGGACAAATTTCTTTTTTAGTTTTTTTAACTTGTGTCCTAAAATTTTTCTAAAATATTCTCAAGATTCTACACAAAATTCCAAATAATAAATAGATTCCCACTTTTAATTCCGAAAAACACCAAAACTCCTGTTCGGGGAAAACTTACTTCAAAAATTGGATTTTTTCAGTAAAATGGTCATCTTGTCATTACAAGCTTTTTAAAAAATTTGTGTGTTTAGCCAACATATAGAGGTAATTTTCTAAGGTATTTTTATTTTATTATCAGATTTGGCATTTTTGAGCTCCACAAAAAACTAAAATTTTTTTGTTTTACATGCGTTTTAGTTAGTTTTAGTTTATTTTAGTAACATGAAAATTTTGGAGGTCCACCGCCCTTCCCCCAGAGCCGCTACGAACCTGTCCACTTCCAAATCAATTTCCATACACCTCGAGATTACTAAATTGAAATTTCATTGAAATACGCTTAGCAGTTCTTAAGTAACAGAATTATTTCCAAAAAAATTCCGTTTTGGGACCACTGTGCATCACACATATATATTACGAATGAGTAACTTTTAATTAGAATAACACTCATACGCCGCCTGAATTAATCGTATTATTAGAGATCCACAAAGGACAGAAATTTAGAAATTCCAAGGTTTAAGGGGTAAAAAAGTAAAAACGGTTATATTTTGTTACCTTAGATTTTCTATGTTATATGACATTTAAATTTTGAAAGTTAATAATCTGTTCTATTCTATAGAATTTAATAAAACTAAATATTTAATAAGAATTTTCCTCAAATTATATTTATCCTTATAATACAAATATGAATTTGGTTTACTTCTATTTTTGTATTTATAAATAAAACATAACGCCCACAGATTTAAATGAATCAAGATATGTTTTTATTTTATTTTTTTATTTATTATTATTATTTTTTTTTTCCAGAAAATTTAATAATATCAGGTAAATTACTACATGTGAGATTTATTTTTTAATTCGTTGTTTACTTAAGGGCAATTTAAATGTTTTATTTATTTAAATTAAATGAAACGTACAGATTTATTAATTTATTTCCCTAACAAAGTACAATGTTTTTCATTGTAGTCAATTTTAAATATTAATCTACGAAAACATTTTAGTAGAAATTCAACGAGGATCAGTTATTCAGGATTTTTTTTATATACAGATTAAAAAGTTTGAATTAAAATATGTGAAAGTGTTGTAGAAGATGACTTCAAAAGTTCACCCATTTTTGCAAAAATTAAAAACTAGTAGCCACAAAAATAACTCTTCTTAAGCTCATTAATTTGAAGAACGATTTTGTTAATTTTCATTAGTAAAAATTTCAATACATTAATGTATGTTACAATATCTTAAATTTATTAACTTTATTATTTATTAGGTTTATTATCTTCAAGTAGATACTAAAATAAATTTCATTTAAATAAAAGTATAAACCTTTTATAACTTAAAAAAGCACTCAAGAAATATTTATTTGTTGACAAATAATCTTTAAAAAAATCCTTAGAATCCTTTAACTTTATTAGCATTTTAACATGCATACAATACCTACAAAAAGTTCATCAATATATTTAAGCTAAAAGGATTCAAAAAAATAACTCAAATGAACTTATTTGAATTTATCGAGAATACATCATCATAATCATATAATTGCATGTTTCATCATGGTTGCACAATTTGGATGCATTTAGTTGGGCTGATGAGAAAAAAATATTGCTTGTTAGGCTGATGAGTCACAAAGTGAGTCACTTTGTCTATTTGTCTGTGGTGGTTATGGACAACATGTTGATTTTTGTCATTTTAGTGATTAAGTTGTTATAAGATATATGCATGTACATATGTGTGTATATTAAGGCGACTCACATGAAAAAGTGTTTTTAAAATTATTTCATTTATTGGTATTTTTATTAAAAATATTATACCTATTTTGAGAATAAAATTTTAAATATGAAACAATTTTAAAATAAATATTTATTATTCATTTGTACACAAAATGATTTTATTTTTTAATAAAAAAGTGTATGCCAAATTTCCTTCATCTACGTGGTGGGAAACATAAAAACTTTTCTTCCTTTCACAGGGAGTGAGTCACCTTAATGTACTTTTTTGATGTTACTGTTGAAGTTGCTGTTATGGTTATTTTTGTTGTGGGATTGAAGCCTTTGAGGATTCTTTGATTCATTTTATTTTTGCACTCATAATTTACCAGACGACTGACTGACAGTACTAAGGAAATTCATGTCTTTTATTACTTTTAGTTGAAATGTTGTGCCTTTATACAAAACTAAAAAAATGTTTCGAAATCTATAACTGTAGAAAATTAAAGTTTACAAATTTAATACCTATCATTTCCTCTGTTCTCCTTAAAGATTTAAAGAAAAAATAAAATCATTATAGACTAGAGAACTTATAGCTTATTTCTTAATTTAATAAAAGTAGAAAATTTGTTTTTGTCGGACATTCAAATTTAAAGCAGCTTAAAAATAAAGCTGCATTAACAATGTGGAAATATTTAAGGATATTAAATGATAAATTTCAATTCCATATATTGTATAAGAGTGATTCCATATCAAAACAGAGAAAAAAGCAGACATCGGATGTGTATATCCGATTTCAATGAAATTCGAAAAAAACGTACCACAAAATCCCCTATTATGAACTCCAAGACCAAATAATTTTGGACCAGGAGTATTCTTAACTCAGAAAAATTGTGACTTAAGTCATACTTAATATCTGTAGCGAATTTCATTAAAATCGGAGTTATTAAATCCTAAAAATGTCTGTTTTTTTTCTCGTTTTAATATGGAATCACTCTACTGTGAATAAATAAAAGTTAACAATTTATATTACACCAAGTCTATCATTAAAAATTAATAAGAAATTTAACCAATTTGTTTGAAATAAATAAAATGACATTTATTTAACATTTAAATAAATAATTAAATTAACCAGAGAATGATGACATTAATACAAAATTATTTAAATATAATTTTTAAATTGTATTTTTATAATTGTAATTTTATTATGAAAATACACATATTTGAGAATTTAAACAACATTCCTAAGAGTACATATTTATTGATTGTTGTCGTTATTAATATACACTGGAGCATATTCCTATAAACGCACACTACTTTTTTTTAAAAAAAAAGG